>AWUE01018177.1:0-38269 GCA_001974825.2 Corchorus olitorius
ATTACACAAGCGGGTCCTGAAGGGTGACATATGTCCTCTAGGGATTAGATTGAAATATTTAAAACTTAATTAATTCAAAAAATGAACATGTGTCAACTCCACAACCCATTTATGGAATCCAAAATTTACACCACCGATGTATCAAATAATTACCCATATATATGCCATCATTAATTGTTAATACCTAGTTGCATGATGCAATGTCTCTTGTAAATAGCAAATAGTGGGTGGGTGAAAGACAGATTAGATCAGAGGGTAATGGGTGTGTTAATCTATAGTCAATTTGATTAATTAGAAATTTTGTTGTGATGAGATCCCTATTTTAATTAAATCTTCATATCTAGATGGAAAATGATGCTCCTGAGCTCTCCAGTCTAAACTCTAAAGATTTAATAAGCCATATTTCGACATCCTTATGCACTAAAAAGAAAGAGAGTTAAGAAATTAAACTTCTTTTTTGACGTGGTGAATTAATTATTGATAGTTATGACTATAAGTAACAATAAAATTATTGCTAACAATCATGTCAATACAAGAAGACAAACCCTGCATGAATGGGTTAAACATATGATCAATGTTGTAAAGTATTTTATTTGTAGGGGATAATGATATTGCATGTTTATTTGTTGAAAAATTGAAAGTGGTTTTGTCCATATTGTTGATTATGGAGTAATTTATTTAGGCCACTTTACCTAATTTCTATCATAACTTTGAAACAATACAGGACAGAATTGATGAGGTATATAAGACAATGAGATCAATAAGATCTTGAATCAATTTTCATCAAAATACTTTATAGTCAAAACATTTTTATATAATACTATCACTATTTATATAGTTGCATGAACCATATGATTGAATTATATATTGACAAATAATAGTTTTTTTTTTTTTACATAAGATGCCGATAATCGGTTAGATTCTCAGAACAGCAACATCATTGGCATCTTGTTCAAATAGCGGAAGCATCCCAGGTGGAGGGTCCTCCAACTCCATCCCCTCTCTAGCTATCAGTTAAATTTAATTTTTCTTGGTACTTGAGAACATTAAAAACCGTGATCATACAAGGACAGCAAATTTCTACCAAAAATTTGATATGGACCTCGAATAGGTATGAATGTTGAAAATAATTAATACTCCTACTATTTAATTACTATATATGATTTGAAATATGGAAAGAGATCGAAGAAGAAATATAGAAAACACCGACCGTGATACGCGAAATAACTTTGTGATTTACCCATGTGTTAAATATATGATATAGTAATCTATTTTTCTTCACGGAATATGGAAGAAAAAATAATAAAATATATATAGTATAAATAAGACAAACAAAAGAGTACGAAGGTTAGATGGAATAATTAAAGCTGAGATACTGAGGAACATATTTTTTGTTTTTAGGAGTTTATAAGACGCATTGACACTAGGATTGAGTGTAATGAGTTTAGGTCTTGTGAATAGTAAAAACAATTCATTATTTTTTTTACCTCATATGATATTTAGAAGTTTGCTTTGATTAATTCAAATCCAACATGCATATCTGTTTTGGTTAATGCGTCTATTAATGGGAATTGCTATGTAAGTAAGATCTCGAACCTATACTTACTTAAATTGGAATAAATTGGTTAAAATCTGATCCAACACCGTATTGGTAAAAAAAAACACAAAACAAGTGGTTATAGACTTATAGTCTTATCAAATTAATCAGGACTCAATATATTCACTGAATACTAGAGGAATAGTACGGAAAAGAGTTTTTATGAGGGTGGAAGAGAAATTGAGGTTTAGGCTTCAAGGGAGGAGACAAAAAAATATTTGCAGGAGGAGCATCAACGTGGGAGATGGACGGCCTAGATGATCCTCTCGATGGTGGAAATGCCACGAATGTCCTTTTGATTCAAGGTAAACGTGGCACAATCTGTCACCACAGATAAATCCCAATCACGTGCCCTACCACGCCCCACGCCCCCCGTCACTCTCTTTATATTTTCATCAACATTTATTTAATTTTTCACCCTCCAACAAGTGTTGTACTAGTAGTATTTTATATATAATCCAAATGCAGTTGCCCACAAAAAACCAAAGGTGTTGTTGTTTGGTTTTTTGTTGGTGCTCTCAAACTAAACCAAACAGTACATAGTAGCCATCTGCCTTTCCTTGGTCAAACAAACTGGTCGCCTGCTCTGCCTCGCCTCATTTCGATTCGCGATCGATCTCTTCTGGTTCCAAACCCAGAACACTATCTGCATTTTGGCGAGACATGGGAAGGGCTCCTTGTTGTGAAAAAGTTGGATTGAAGAAAGGGAGATGGACTTCAGAAGAAGACCAGCTTTTGACCAAGTATATTTTAGAAAATGGTGAAGGTTCATGGAGATCACTCCCCAAAAATGCAGGTAAAAGAAAAAAAGAAAAGAAAAGAAAACTTCATTTATCTTCTTTTTCTTTCTTAAATTTGTTTCTGGGAATGTGTGTCTTGTTTCTGTTTCTATTTCTTTCCCATTCTTAATTTATTTATTCTGATGCAATAATGTTAATTTGACTGTGTTCTGTTTGAGCTTTGGGTTTTGATTTTGTTTATGGTGTTTGGGCATTTGAAGGATTATTAAGATGTGGGAAGAGTTGCAGACTTCGGTGGATTAACTACTTGAGAGCTGACTTGAAGAGGGGAAACATCACTCCCCAAGAGGAAGAAACCATCATTAATTTGCACGCCACTTTGGGGAATAGGTTAGTTTTGCTGCATTTGATCTTCTCATTAATTTGATCTCTCTCTCCATAACAGAGGAAAACAGGGTTACCAGAAAAATATACATTTTATACTTTTTTTTGAAGTTTTATGAAAATCAAAATAATAAACATATAAAGGAAAGCTCTCCTTTTTCGTTTAATTTCCATGGATGAAAAACTTTGGTACTAGCTGTCAGCATTAATAATGGTTAACTTTTCGACTTTTTGTCGACTTTGGGTTCTTTCAGTTCTTTTTCAGTCTATATATTGTTTCAGCTTTAAACTTTCCGTCATATAATTTAATCACAAGCCATCACACTTTTGATAATAGCTTTTTACCTGCTCAATTATTTATTTAAATAAAGAGAGATTCCTTGTTCCTTGTATAATTAATGCTATTATATGTTAATCAAGGATTAATTTTACTAGTAACTCACTTTTTTTTGGCTATAATTTAAGATTATTCTGTCATTTTCATTTTTGTCAAGTTGTCTTGAAATTTAATACCATTTTTGTTTTAATTCGGTGATGGGGATGCAGATGGTCTTTGATTGCCAGCCACTTACCAGGCAGAACAGACAACGAAATAAAGAATTACTGGAACTCTCATTTGAGTAGGAAAATCCAGAGCTTTAGACGGCCGTCCGGTCAAACCTTGCCGGAAGTGATAATGGACGTGACGAAAGCCAGTATTGCAAAGAGGAAAGGCGGCAGAACAAGTCGATCATCAGCAACCAAAAAGACCAAAACTTCGGAAACCCAGAAAGATGAAACAACGGAAAACGTTACCGTTAATGAAGTTGTGCCATTGCCATCCACTCCAAATTTAGAAAAAGAAGCCTTGTCAACTACTGCCATAGAAGACCGGATGGAAGTTGAAGTTGAAGTTGAAGTTGAAGATAAGGAGATAACGGTTCCTGTTGAACCCAGTCCTGGGGAAGAAGGAACCGTGGAAAATTCAATGCTAGGCGCTAGTGGCGAGGCTGAGACAGAGACTGACATTTTAGCACCATTAGAAAGTATTGAAAGCGGTGGGATGTTATGTTTTAATGACATTATGGACAATGAATTGCTAGAAACAAATGGGGATTTGACATTATTAAGCGAGTGGGGAGAAGACAGGGTCGCTGTTAATGTGGAGGAGAGAGACAACAGCTCTAGTGGGAACTTAACGAGTAGTCCGAACCAAAAGGTAACTAATCCAAATAATGAGGAGTTAGATCATAGTAGTGGAAACGTGAGTTCGAACATTGGGGATTGCGGGGACAGAAATTCCTGTTGCTCGATCACTTCGTGTTTGGTCGATGATTGCAATCTTGTTGATAATTTTGATTGGGACTGGGAGAGTGTAGTTCAAAGGAATGAGATTTGGGATGATAAAGAAGAGAACATGCCAACTTGGCCCTGGGAAATCGATTCTAATGACAAAGAAGAAGAGAGACATAAAATCGATGATTCTTCCGATTTCGAGAGGCAAAATTCTATGGTTGCTTGGCTTTTCTCTTAATCATCTTTTCTTGCCCTGTTTCTGGTTTTTGTCTAGTTAGATGTCGACAGTAGCTAGAAATTAGTCTTTCTTTTTTTGTTTTAATTTTTGGGGTTTTCTTTTTTTTTTTTCTTTTTTGGTGGGTATCTGATCTCCTGAATCATCGTGATGCTCGTGTCTTATTTCTCCTACCTGCCTTCGGCTACATCGTTTTGCTTGTAAAAATTTCGATGGTGAAAAAGTTTAGTTGAACAATGAACAATCATTCTCAACTTAGATCAGTAATATATATTTTCCGCTAAGATATGTCGAGATAGATAGATTATGATCTGGAAAGTAAGAGAGTTTTGTATGAAAGATTTTGTTGGTGTTGGACCAAATGGCAAATGATCAAGGGGCGTGGACCCTGTATAATATTGTATCTGGATTCCACAAGTATTCTTTCCCATTTTTGTATTTTTCTTCCCTTAGTCCTCATCTGTCATTTCATTAGCTGATATGTTGGATATTCCTTTTATATCATGTATGTATGTATATTGGTAAGTATATATATGTAGTATATTCTTTGTATGAAAAAATGTTTGGTAGGTGGTCTATGTTCTTGTCCCAAACAACAAATCAAGAAGTCTTGTTTCTTCCTATGTTACAAAATATAAGAAGAAACAAAACAGAGTTAACTAGTTGTCTTGTTTCATTGGAGTAGTAAACAAAGACCAGACCTTTTGAACTCAACTTACAAGTAGTAACTTAGTAATCCTGTTGGGTTTTAGATGAAGTTTAATTTGAGGCTTTATTGTTCATTGCTTTTAAGCATTGAGTTATGGCTAGGAGTTCATGGGAATGGACCTCGATCAGAGTTTTGTAGAATAGTGTGTTGCCAAGTTGGGTTAACCGGCCCTAGCTATAGCCTGAGCTAATGGCTTGAAATCAGTTATGGAGGCAGGCAGTGGTCCATCTAGAATATCAGTGGGGGGTCAGGTGTCGTGTGCAATCTCAATGCATTCAATCAAAGTTGGGAAATTGATCAATTTCCTTTTTACTTGCATCATTTTTGAATTTTGATGAAGATAAGGTATAAATTAGCATGGGCTCCTGTCTAGCCTAGTGGCCGGTGTTAGGCCAGAGCACCAAGCTCGCCTGTCATAACTTGATTAATTTAGAGTCGAGTCATGTTACATATCGAATACATACTACTCTGTTATGGAATGCACGTTTTAAATGTATAAATAAAAGTTACTACTACTATTTACTTCTAATTAAAACTAGAAATTAACAGAAAGGCCACAAAAGAACAAAATGTTGACAAAACAAAGTTATAAACTTCAATATTTCTAAATCAATCACATTTAAGCTGCTCATTAATTTGTTTCAACAATCAATTTCAATCCAACCCCAAATTATTAATTGGCAACAAGGCAAACAACATGTGTTAAAAACTCTCCATACGTAGCTGGCATAAGAGCAGCACAATTAGAAAACAATAAATAGTAGTGCCCATGAACGACCCTTATTTGCTTTGCAGCAGAGATCTTAATTACATGCGACCTAAAAATTTCTTGGTCTGAGTTTCGCCACTCCTCCGCTGCTTCCTGCTCACGGTTGTGGAGCCACAGCGCTCATGGCCTGGGGCTGGGGCTGGGGCATCCCATCTTCTCTCTTTCTCGCATTTAATTACTTTTTAACGATCGTGATCGACTGTGACATATGCCCCAGCAAATTAAAGGACATTAAATTGGCAGAAATTAACGGATCCTTCAAACTTATACATTGTACCTAAATTAAGACAATACATGATATTGATATAGTCATCGAAATCTCCATCGACTTGAATTATCTGGAAAATGTTAAAAAGACAAATTACACTATTAATTTACGACCACTCTTGAGTTCGTAGAATTTCAAGTAAGGAAAGATACCAATACAGAAAGCAATGATAAAAGTATATAGGAAAGTTGTTTATAATTGGAGGCCTGTTTTTGTACAGCGGACAAACAACAAAGCAGCTTTGCTCTTCCCGTGGGGTCAGGTGGGGGAGCTATCGTCGTTTATCTAGAAGACAATATTGAAAATTATCTATATTATATTAAAAAGTACGTTCACCTGTAAAACTTTTGAACTATCCATTATATTCCTATTTTTCGAAAATATTTCTTAAATGCCATTGTTTAAACTTTTATAGTTTCACTCAACTAAAAACTCTATTTTTATTTAATTAAATCTAATATCTTTATAATTTTTACCATTTTACTATTTTAATTAAAAAACTTATATATTAGAATTTTTTAAATATACTTTTACAGTTTTATTCAACTAAAAACTCTATTTTTATTTAATTAAATCTAATATCCTTATACCTATTTTATTTTTACCATTTTAATATTTTAATTAAAAAACTTATATATATAAGAATTTTTTAAATTTATTTCTTAAATGAAATTTTTTAAATTTTACAATTTTTTTTAGAAATAAACTTTTACCGTTATTCTACTAAAAAATATATTTTTATTTAATTAAATTCAATATTATTATAAATATTTTATTTTTACCATTTTAATTTTAAAAAATTTGAGACTTTTTGTTAAATCTGGACCCATTTCAATTATAATATAAACTAATAAAAGTATTATTATCAAGTTTAAAACTAATCATTAATTACTCATCATTTTTTAAAACTAATTAAGTTAAAAATTTATTTATTTAAAACTTAATTATTGTGATTAACCTTTTTTCTATTTTTGGAGTATGTATTGGTAGTTTAATGTATTGGAGTGTATACTAAGAATTTAAAGTTTTTAAAAATAAAAAGAAAAGTAACATGCAAATATTTCCTTTGACTTATAAAGTTAGAATAGTCAATCGGGCGGGTTGGACGGGTTTCGGATCATCTGAGTCTAGATCAAATGAGTCAGGTAATTTTCTCGAGTTATTGCCCAGCTGGGTTTGAATAAATGATAATTTAGAATGGTTAAAATTATAACAATGTGGATTTTATTGAATAAAATATAATTTTAGTTTATAATTTTCTCGGGTCATTCGGGTTTTTACTCATCTGGGTTCAGATCATTCGGGTATATTGGGTCTCGGATCAGGCGGGTTCGGATTTTGACCTCAGGTCACTCGGATTTTGGATTTTTCGGATTTAGGATTTGGATCAATTGGGTCAGTATTGTATTTTTTAATGTTTAATTCTTAAATTTATTATTTACTAAAACCAGGATGGATCACGTGTAACGCACGTGGAAGTGAAGACTAGTATGAAAAATAGAAATAGAAATAGAAATTAGAAAATAAAGAAGAAACACAAAATCTTATCATCTCAAGCAGTCATCGCAATCATGCCGGTTTGGGGCTGTATCTGCAAATTTTCTATTTGTACAATTTCCTAAAAGATAGGGCATCGACATCATGAAAATGTGCTTGATAGTCAGACAAGTTGAGGAGCCTTTAGGCATGTGAGAAGATAGACAGATCTGCTGCAGGCCTGCAGCTTCGTATTGAAGACTTGAACTTAATGCCACTTACTATACTTTGGTAAATATATTTTAATACTAGTAAGCTTTACCAACTTTATTGGGTTGATCAGTGGAAAGTATGTAGTAAAATCTAGGATTTTCAGTCATCGGTTTAGAGAAAATAAATGTTATGAGAGTTACTCTCATTCTCATTCAAGAGGTATGATGTAATTCAATTTATATGACTTGATTTTGAATTAATCAAGATCCAATCTAGTTAAAATAATTACATGTCTAATCTAATTAATATGACTCGATTCTGAATTAATTAAGATCCAATGCAATATAATTATAGATCTGATAGAATTCAATCGATGTGAGTAATCAGTAAAAATCAATCAAATACAAGTACGAGTTTCTAGAATGTTTGTGCAAATAATGCTAGTAAGCATTTATGATCATTTTGGTCCCAAAACCGAAATAATTCTCAACCAAGAAAAAGTTCCAATTCTATTACGACCAAGAACAGTTTTGTATATTCCCTAGAGATCAAAGGTATGGTTTACAATTTCTCTGAACAGTTTTTTGAACGGTGAACTGGCAATGTCGATGGGAGTTTAAATGAGATATTGGACCAGTCTCCTTTTCTCATTTATGTCTTAAATCAGGTACAGGTTTTTTCCTGGATTTGATCTGACATATGGGGCAATTATGAATTTGGGCCGCCAAAGTCATTCCCCTCAGCATGGCAAGGCATTCACTTTGATGTAACGTAACGTAACGTTACATTTCATTTCGGGTTTTGAATAAATTATGACGGTGGGCTAAGCCTAAGGCCTGATATGTAACACAACTTGTCTGGTCAGTGGTCTATGAGTTTTTTTTTTTTTTTTTTTTTTTAATGAATAAATGATTCTTGCAAAGAACATCAACAAATCTAAAATCTTTTAACAATAAATGGAAGGAAAAAATCAAGTAAAATCCGTCGTGATTATGTTCCACATCCTTTACTTTTATAAACACAACAACGACGGAAATTGACCATATACTCAATCACACTTTAAGAAAAGAAAGGGAGAAAAAAGGAAATTGACCATAATCAATTCTAAACGTTGTCGTTTTGGTGGTTCCATTTGTTTCATTTCACAATACCCTGAAACTTGAAAAGCCGCCCCATCGTCGCTCGTTTCGTTTCTTGCTGCTGCCAAAGCGCAGGGCAAAAGAGCTTAGCGCCATGATTGGAGGCAGACTCCGAGCTTCTTTACACCATCTATTCACCGGTAAAGTGCTTCTCTACTGTTTTTGCGCTTTTCCAATTAGCGGCCATGGTGGTTTCATTTGTTACATTTCAATACCCTCTTCCTAAATGACTACAAAACTCACGCTTTTCTTTGTTTTACTCCCAGGTAACAATGTTTTTGTTTCGGCAAGGAAAGTGGTTATTCCTCTTAACAGGCAAGTTTCTGAGTATTTTTTGTACGAGTTTGTTTTTTAGATGTATATTTATGATGCTTGAACAGTTTAGTCGATACGATGCTATATAAATTTTTCCTTTTATGGCATGGATTTTACAGAGTAGTTTAAAGTTCTATTTCTCGCTATGTTTCAACATTGATTGTTTTGGAGACACCTCTATAAATCTGATTATTATTCAAATTAGTTGTAGCTAGTTTCTTAAGCTCAATGCCGTGCTGGGTAATGATCAAGTGAAGATAATGTTTTGAGTAGAAACTAGATAGTCAATTTCTGGGTCATTATGTCACGGGCTTTACCATTTTAATTAAGTGCGTTATCTTGCTGGAATTGGAGATTATTAACTAGGCCAATTAATAGTGGCTGCAGGCGATTACGCTTGTATTAACTCATGGCAGGCATGAATACCGTTAGATAACTTGCTTGGTGTCATTGTGGAGGGAGATAAAGCTTATAGTATATCATTCATAATAAAAGTCATTTTGTGACATTGGGTTTGTTTTGTATAAGCAAAAACGATAACAATAAGAAAGGTTTAGTAGATGAAACGCTTTTTTGTGAGTTCGAGGTCCTAATTTAGAGCTACTTGTACACATGGCATGATTGCATTAGTGCTTTTTAAATTGATATATATGTAATTTCAGAGGCAGTCCATGCAGGAGTTATAAGCTTCATTCAATAATATGTGCTCTACTTTTCCAGTAGCACAGTTATTGTAATCGTATCATGTGATTTCCGAGGGGGCATTTAGATTGATTATTGGTATTCTCCATCAGGCATCAGCATCATTTTCCTGTTTATCATCAAGGAGCTGTCCTGTTAGTAGTAGTAGTTTGGTTTGTGTGAGAACATAGAGTTGCAATGATAAGCCCAACCTTTTTTGAAGCACTTGTGTGTGTCAACATACATGTTGTCTGTTTAATAGCACAAGTAAGCATCTATTTGCTTAATGCATTCTTTCCAAAAATCTGTACATTTGAGTAGTCCTTTCTGACTGAAAGCTTGCACATTTGAATAGCATTTTGTGCATAGTAGGTATGACTAGAATTTGTATATCTTATTAGCATAATTCATGTATGAGGTTGTCTTACAAAAAGAGTGTTTGGCAGTGCCCAATCAAAAGGGTTTGAGAGTCTAAAGCAGCCATTCCATACTTCAACCAATGATGACGATGATTTTTCAGAATTAGGCTTACCCATGGAAAACGGTGGTGGGATTTTACTGCAGACAGAAAAGCGAGATCCCTTGGTAAGCATTCAACGCATTATCTAAGTTCCTTTCCTCCTTCCATCCTTCTATAGACTTTTATGTCTGACCATGGCTGCATGTGCGCAAGCATGCCTGCATGTTTGTTGTGTATGCGGTTTTCTGCTCGTATCTCTCTTCATGTAAATTTATGTTGTATGATGTCAAATGAGCTCTGGGTTCACTGCCATCTAAATATCCATGTGATGTAGAGGATCGGTAGTACCGAAAAGAAAAATCAGGGTTCATCTTGTAAGAAGGACAGCTGCCCCAACAAGAAGGATGTCTCACCAAAACTAGGGAACTCTACTTCTACTTCTCGAGATCTTGAGAACAACAATGATAAGAGTTCTAATTTCAGAACTTCAAGTTCAGTTACGATTAAGAATGTACCTTCTATAATTGATCTTCCCCAGTTGGAGGAGGCAATTTCAGTTTTTGGCAAGGTTTCAAAGGCTTTCAAGAGGTCAGTTCCAAATGGACTGGATTGTTGTGACATTGAATTTAAGGTAGTTTCTCTTTCTTGACAATATTAGATTTCCCCCCCTCTTATGAATTTGGGCACCTAAGAAGCATTTGTTTTTGGCCACAACCTTATAAGTATTACTTATTGCTTTTTCAGACTATAAAGTCATGCAAGACAGCATTATCTAGTGGCTGTTTAACCATAGAGAACTTCAATCTCGCAATTTGTCCGCTGCAGTCGTTAGAAACTGTTACCATTAGACTTAGCAACATCAGCTCAGCGACTGCATATTCAGCAATACACTCTACATGCGCATCATGTGGTCCTTTGGAGGGACTGGTGAGGACGAAAGAGGATGTTGTGGTTGCCTTATTTAGTGTGAAGGGTGAGGAAGACACCAAAAGCATTATAAAAAGGTAAGAAATGTTGAGCCACCAGTCTGTTTCTTTACCATCATTTACCTTTATACATATTTGGTTATAATTGGCGTGCATGTTATGTCTTATTGGCGCTTCTCTTCTTGGCAATTCTTGTCTTGTCCCCCTCCCTGTATTCCCATTCTCTGCAGGATAAATAGTCTATATACTCTATGTTACTCTTATAACAACATTGATGAGTACATATTAGCGGGCTCATGCTAAACATCCACATTGTCTTGTTATTGTTAGATTGAACTCTGCGGTCATTGATGAGTCCAATTGGTCAGCCCATTTACATGATAGCGAGGCTCCCTTTGTGGAAATGACCGACAATGCAGATCCAGAAGATGACTTAGGGTTACAAATTAGTGAACGTATGGCTGACTTGAAGAGTGAAATAGTTCTGAGCAGCATTTGCATTGAAGACCTGGAGTATCTACACCATTCCTTGCTACACCTTGAAAATCATGCTCGAGATCGTTCAGCATCATCTGAGTAGTAAATTCCCAGCTGCAATTACAGTAGGAGTTGATTAGATATAACTATTGAGCTCACCGGTTCTGATTTTTGACAGCTTTTTGGAGGAAAGTCTTAGGAACTATGATCATTGAAGTGTTTTATGATCAACCACATAGATATAACCATTTCATCATAACTTGGGGTTATAACCCATATAAATTCAAGGGAAAAAGAAGCCCAAAACCTGGAGGACCCCATTCTTTTTCTTACAGTAGAACTGGGTTTTGGCCCAATCCTTAATTTGACCAATTGGGCTATGCCGGTTCTTGGAAAATAATAGATGTTGGGCTGAGGAGACTTCAAGCCTAAGAGTCTTCCACGACACTCGAGCCTATCACAGTATGCCATGTCATCCGAAACACGTCACAGGCATTCGCTTTACCAAAGGAAGGTTATCATATACGCTACGCAACATAGTAAATTCAGTGCGCCATCGAACTATTCACGTTCTCCACCGAATAAAATAATGCCACGTTATTACTTAATTTGGATTACTACGATTTTATCAGATCACGCCCCTCCATTTTAATGAACTCGTTTTTCGCATTTTTCAGTAGTCCATAGCTACAGCCAAACTCTGGCCAAAAAAGAAAAAAAAGCTACAGCCAAACGTGGCGACCAAAAATATCTCTGTATGCTAAATAAATCGATCCAAAAAATACAATTTTTCAATATTTTGGTAGTATTTTAAAAATTACTAAAAAAAGAGAAAAGGAGATCTCCAAAAAAAAATAATTAAAAAAAAAAGAAAGAAAAGGAAAATCGTGCCACTTTTGAAAGTCTTCACAGGCCTGGGAAAGTAGAGAGTACGTCATATATAAATATCGAAACCGGACGGAGTATACTAATAGACAGAGGAAACGAAGAACAAAAGAAAGAATTAAAGAATTAAAAAAAAATGAAGTCTCAGATCTGGTTAGCGTTTGGAACCTTGGCTCTGCTATTGGCATCAGCCTTTGCGGACGACGTCGTTGTGCTTACCGAAGAAAACTTCGAGAAGGAAGTTGGTCAAGACAGAGGAGCTCTCGTCGAATTCTATGCTCCTTGGTAATGGAACTTTTCAGTCTCTATCTCTCTTATTTTCCTTTTTCGTTTGTTAGATTAGATGTTATACGTTGTCTTTTCGGGATCGCCATTTATCGATCTTTAGATCTATGTTTTTCTGGCACTTCCTTATTCCAGTCAAACTTTGTAGATCACTGAATTGTTTTCCTTTTCTTTTAATTTGAATTTGATTATATGTTTTTGGTGAATACATCCCAGTTAATGAACTCATTTCAGGTTTTTGATTTAGAATTCTCGGTGTTTTTCATAGCCAAACGACTAAGTTTCAGTTTGCTAAAATTAATATACTACTGTTTTTTGTAACAACAGGTGTGGACACTGTAAGAAGCTAGCTCCCGAGTATGAGAAGCTTGGGGCAAGTTTTAAGAAGGCTAAGTCCGTCTTGATTGGAAAGGTTAGCGACTTCTAATTAATCAATTACACTGTTTTGAACTAGTTGCTTCTAATTCCTTTGCATTTTCATTTTGAATTGTGAAAATTTTACTATGATGAAATTTTGTAGCTATTGTTATCGGTTTATTAGAATTTTTTTTTCTTGATGTGGGTATAGGTTGATTGTGATGAGCATAAGAGTGTATGCAGCAAATATGGAGTTCAAGGCTACCCAACTATTCAGTGGTTTCCTAAAGGCTCTTTGGAACCCAAAAAGTGAGTTTAATTTGACTTCTTTGATATAGAAACCGGAATGGTTTGGATTGTGTTTTATTCAGCATCAACATTCTATTGAAAACATGTTCTTAGTAGATCACATTTGTATTATCTAGGTATGAAGGACCACGCACTGCGGAGTCCCTTGCTGAGTTTGTCAACACTGAAGGAGGTATTGTTTTTTACTTTCTGGAAGTTTCTGGTTTGTGGTTGGTTAATCTAGGAATTTCTGTCTCGATTCCCTGCTTGTGTTTCCCAAGGTGAACTTGTTGAATGTAGATACCCAATGGCCAAAACCTACTATGAATTTCCTAAGTTCATATATTGTTATACAGGGACCAATGTGAAGATAGCTACTGTTCCATCCAATGTTGTAGTGCTTAGTGCTGATAACTTTGATGAGGTTGTACTTGATGCGACCAAAGATGTGTTGGTAGAGTTTTATGCACCTTGGTAAGAATGTGTTTTTCTTTTTATGGTTGGCAATTTTATGTTTTTCAAAAATGATTAAGGGTTAGGGGCTTTTTCTAGTTATTGTGTTCCTAATATAAACTTCTATGTGTTTTTCTCTCAGGTGTGGCCATTGCAAAAACCTTGCTCCTGTAAGTATCTACATCTTAGTTTAACATTTTACAAAGTGTTACTGGAAAATGGAATTCTTATTACTATTTTTTTTATCTCCTCTCTAACTCTTTATTTTTGTCTCTACAGACCTATGAAAAAGTGGCAACAGCATTTAAATTGGAAGAAGAAGTAGTAATAGCTAATTTGGATGCTGACAAACACAAGGATCTTGCAGAGAAGTAAGTCTTGATGTAAACAATAAGCTCAGTTTTCATTTGAAATTAGTTCCTTACCACTAGATCTTAATGGTAAGACCTGCATTAAATGCAGGTATGGAGTAAGTGGATATCCAACTTTGAAATTCTTCCCAAAGGGCAACAAAGCTGGTGAAGACTATGATGGTGGCAGGGATCTAGATGACTTTGTTACTTTCATCAATGAAAAGTGTGGCACCAGTCGTGATGGTAAAGGGCAGCTAACTTCAAAGGTTAGTATGTCCCATTATAAGCCGGGGCATCATGATAGTGATCCTAAATACTTATATAAGGGTTAATTTTTATTCCCTTCTTTTTCCATAGGCTGGTATTTTGGAAAGTTTAGATGCATTGGTGAAGGAGTTTGTGGCTGCAAGCAATGATGAGAGGAAAGCAGTCTTCTCTAAGATTGAAGAGGAAGTTGAGAAGCTTAAGGGTTCCACTGCGAGGTATTTAATTGTTTCTCAACATTAGGCTATGAAAACATAATTTCTTGTCCTAAATCTTCTGTTTAATTTCTTTTTAGAACCACTGTTTTATGTAATAACTGTTCATGTTGCTGGTTGTCAGGTATGGAAAGATATACTTGAAAGCTGCTAAAAGCTGCATGGAGAAAGGTGCTGAATATCCCAAGAAGGAAATTGAAAGGCTGCAGCGCATGCTTGACAAGGTAAGAAGTACCATTTGTAGCACTCACAGCATCCTTTGAAATATAAGTAAATCTATGTTTTGAACATTTGAAGATTAGGACTAAGTACTAGGATCTTGCCCTACATCTCTGCCATCATTATAGTAAAGGATTATAATTATAAACCAAGTTTTTCCTCAATTAAAATTCTATAATGGTCATATTAGCTCATTGTTGACCCCTGCTTGTAGGGGTGGTTTAAATGCAATTATCTGTATGAGCAAGAACCATGCTTTCCTCTATAAGCAACTTCAGTAAAACTATTCGAGGTGGCTCTAAACAGTGGTTTTTCTTTGTTTTCCCATGCAGTCAATTAGCCCAGCCAAAGCTGACGAATTCACGCTCAAGAAAAACATTCTATCAGCATTCGCATGAACTACTACAGATCATCGTATCTCACTTGTCTAATGGACTGCGGGGTCAATTTTCATCCACATTTCTGAGGATCGAATTTCCTCCCAGTGCTAATTTTATACTTGATGGGATCTTTCGGCAGCAAATCACTTGGCCTTGATATGAATCAAGCACATGTGTGTGCACTAGCATTAAAGAACTTGTTATGAGAACTATAAGTAGCTAGAGCAGTGTTTTTATTCGGCATTTCTTCACATTTGCACACTTGTTATGAATGATAGAAATTTTCACTTTTTAATTAAAAACACACCTTTCTAGTTTTCAGTGGCCTTGTTTTTTTTTTTTGGCAGAATTCTCAACTTCAACTATAGCTTAGTTGCTGGCAAAAAAAAAAAGGAAAAAACTATAGCTTAGTTGTATTAATATACAGAAATTAGGGGGCAGTGGTTTGAAACTGAAGGTTGAAGATTCATGTTACTGATGTCTGACAGTCTTGATAACTCAGGCCTCCGAGAAAACACCTTCTGTTTCTAAGAACTGCTTCATTGTCACGTAAGAGGCATCGGAGACTGAAATCCTTGAGGCAGGCCAACTCTCTCTTCTAGTTATCTTTGGTTTTTACGAGTAAACATTAAATAAAATGGATCAATCTGGTCCTATTTTAGAGAAGGAAATTCCAGGACAGCTTCTCGAGGACAAATCTAACAGTCTGAAATAAAGATGACAGAAAAACTGGAATGTCATGCCAATCAAATGATGATTATCAAAGAATTTCAGCAGATATTAAAACATATACATGTTTAACTGATTTACATTGCTGGAAAATGCATTCGAAAGACACTCAACTGAGTAAAGAATATATGCAAGGATCCTTCTGTACTGCTCAAAGGTTCAGCCTTAGGACTGGCATAGCTTACTCCATGAAACTCAGAAATCTAATGCTGCTGATGATAAACCAATAAAGTATGGGCTGTGCGACTCACTCTGGAAAATGTTAATGCAGGCTCCAGCACCATTCCTATTCTACAGTGAAAGTATGTCCAAATATAGGTTGGAGCCTGATTCTAATCCCTAGAATCATTCCCTTTCAAATTCATATTTGACACTCTTGGAGATTTCTCTTCACTATAATCAGGCTCTGAGATACCCAGTGAAGAACAATCTTCAATCTGATATTCTCTATCATCATCTAATGACTTCATAAATGAGCATGACCGTTCCTCAACTTCAATATTAGGAACATTCTCTTGGCTAGAACCAAATGGCAATTCAAATGATGACTGACCAGAAGGCTGTGTCCTCATCTGTACAGACCGCAAGAGTGCTGCCCTCCTTAAGTCAGCGGAGTGGCAAATATCACTGGGTGAGGATGGGAACCGGCCCTCTGTATCTGAGCCTCTTTGTCGGGGCTGGGAACATGTAACAGCGCCGACATTCCCATGTGAAGGGTACGGACTAGTTGAATTTGTGGAGGAGAAACCATTCAGTGGTCTTGGAGACCTATATGGGGAAACTGGACTTGTAGGCAGGCTGTCTGAATGGGAAGTGTTCATAGGCATCTCACAATATCTTGAGTCATCTGAATCTTCTGACATTGGTGAATATTGCCATGCCATTTCATCCCTGGAAAGATGATGACGAGGATGAGTTTTTTTCACAAATTTATCATCGAATTTTTCAATGTAGAAACATAATGGTAAAGTTTTGCTTAGTTAAGTCATATGAGAAACAGAGCAAAATGATGTTCAAAATTAGCATTCTGGGCACATGAATGCCATATTGCTCCTCTTTCACTCAAAAATTGTATGTAAATTAGAATAAGGAAAAATCTGAAACATAATCTCACTCCAGCAAACCTATGCAGCTAAGTGAACTAACCTCGTATACAATGCAATCCATCTTTACCACATATAAAATTGAAATCGGGACCTTCCGATGATGCAACCCAGTTGCAGGCTACAATATGTTAAAGAATCCCAAAGAAAACATCCTCGGCCTACTGTGAATCAACAAAACATCAAAATCTTGTCCTAGCTTGGAAGAAAACACTAGACAAACTAGCATAAAGCAAATAGATATTCTACATTCTATGTTTAGCAGCAGCCAAGAACAGCTATCCGAAAATGATCATGAACAATATAATCCAATGATACTGATATCCAACAGCAACCAAGAACAGTTATCTTCAAGAGATTGACTCTCTCTGCCAAATGCCGTTAAATAATAATTATCAATAATAAGCCTATGTAAGTAATCAATTAGCAGGTTAACTCCAAGGGTCCAACTCCAATTATAGCTTGAAAAAACCATTTTGTGTTCCAATCTTACTTCTTTCTAGATTTGTTTCTATTGGAGGGAGTAAACAGAAAGCTCAAATACCAAAATTGATTCAAGTCATTGAAAGTAAAAAATGCTCACTTGATTAAGCTTTGAGAGATGAACTAACCTGGAAAAGAACATGCCTTCAGACCTTGCAGGAGATTCCATGAGATTATCAGGAAGTGGGTCCCCAACTGTTAATCCATTCAAACTAGATGCCATTATCTGCAAACAAAATATCTAATTTTCAATAATTGAAGCCCTTTAATGCAAATACCTAACATTTGTAAGGAAAGAAACAAATGCCTCGTGCAGATAGATTAACAACTACCCAGATGAGATAAAATTAATCTTGAAAAAAGGAAATCTTTCTATACTTGGGCATCTAACGCAATTAAACAAAGATTTAAAAAAGTTGAAAATTTGATAATTCGGGCATTAAAAACGAGGAAAGTTAAAGAAATAAAAACCTCACTGAGATAACGCTTGTGAGAATGGAGATTGTCGATATAAACTTCATCTTCAGGATCTCTGCTTCGTTTCCCACTTGGGGAAGAAGTCGATGTCGATGTTGATGTTGTTGCGGAGCTCGATTCAGGACCCATTTAGCCCTCAATTTTCCGTTTCCTTTGGATTGAAATTGAGCCAAAGATTGAAGCAAAACTTATTGCTTTTATGAAAAAGAAAAAGGTTGGTTTTCAGGATTGGGACCTTGAACGAAAAAGGAGAATAAAGTGAACCACGTTAATTTGGGTTGGAGATTGGCCAGATTGCGACAGAACTCGGGAGCGGGAGATCGAGAAGAAATGTTACTCTGTCTCGCGGCGTAGGATATGAGATTATATATTTGCCTCAGTTCTTGACACGTGTTTTTTAGTGGAGAAATTGAATTTTCACCATTTTTCATTTAAGTTGAATAAAGGAGCATAAATAAGTTAAGAAGATCAAGAAAGTCCTTAGTAATAAATAGATAGATTTTGATAAAAGTAGTTCTTCAAAGCTCAAATGGGTTGTTAATGTTGGGGTGACAGTTGTTGGATTTACCCTTTGCATTTCCTTTCTGGTATTTGTATTTTACCCATCTTAGATGTACTAACAATCAACTCAACCATGTAAAATTGGGAAGATGACAATGGAGTCGAAACATTGGGGACTATGAAGCAAAAGCTCCAAACAAGAAAAAGCCAAAGGCAAAAAATTGATGTACCATGTAGCATACAAGATAAGTGAAGTGTCAACCTCAAACTCAAAAGATGCCCAAAGACAAACAATGACTTCAAAGAAAAAGGAGGTGAGGCAAATTAAATGATGTGTAAATTTCAACATCATATTAACCTAAAAATTTTTTGTTATTTGACACAAGAAAAGAGAGAGTTAAAATTAACACTTGTTGGATTGAGTAGAAGAAATTTAATGTCTTTAAGTAAAGTAAAATCTCAAGCTCGAATATTATGAATAGAGAAAACAGATGCGCAAAAGGTTTCTCTCATTTGGAAACCAATACAACTGGACTCCGGATTAGTTGGAGTCCAATGTAATCATGTATAAAAAAGAAAGAGGTTTTTTTCCCCTCTTTTTTCATAAGAAGGAATTGGGCTTTCTTGATGGGCTTTAGAAACTGGGGTAGGCCGACCCAAAATTTAGAGAATGATAGGGGCTTCTAAAGTTGGGCATTTAACTAACATAACTGTCCTTAAAGTAAGTTGGTGAAAACGAAATGAATCTCAAAAAGCATACTACAAGCAATAATATATAGTACTAGTATTTCCATGGGCATGGGGAATAGGAAAAGGAGGCAGAAAAATAAAGGGGAAGAGAGGAAAAGGTGAAGCGAAAATTGATGTTTGGATGTGTTAAGCAGTAAGAATCTCTGAAGTATGGTCCACAGTCGGCGCAATTGGCGAAAAAAATCTGATGCCAACACCTGCATGCACTTTGCACACCCACTGAGGCACACCTTTTCTCTTTCTCTTATCGACGGACCGTCGTCCGTCCTTACAATAACCTATACCCAAACTTCCCAACTCAGCCCTCAGCCTCAGCCCAGCCCGTCCTTACAGTAACAAGAGCCTTAGGACCGTTACTAATTAATCCCTTCTTCTGCCCTTTGCTGAGGGACCCCCTGCCCTTGTGGATTCTATTAAGATTCCCCTTGGATTTTCTTCATATTAATGAGACCTATCTCCCTGTCACTGATGCATTCAACGCGTCTTCATACGTTTAATCATCAAAATATTGTCCATTGGTATATTTGATTAAGTTGATTTACATAGAAGAAGAATCTATTTCAATTCTTAATTTGATTAGTACTCCATCAAAAACAGAAAAAATAAACCTTTTAATCAGACTTGCTAAACAATCTTCCAATTCCTTTTGATTATCCGAGTGAGGAGCATATGCAATTTACCCACCTTTTTACCTAGAAAAGTAAACATTATCTTGATCTCAGTGCCCCATGTGCAAACATACAAAGCACCAATAATCCGCTTCCATTAATTCCTCTACTATGCAAAACAATCCAACTTGATACAGTATTTTTTTTTTTAAACTAAGCTCCCGTTATTTGATAATCATATTGGGTCTTTACTAGTCTGGATCAAGTCACATTAGACCCATATATGGGAAGCTTTTTGTTATAAGATTGGATTTCGAGACATTGCTCAAAGGGTATTGACTTGATTAGTCTGGAGTCCAGTCACATTAGACCCATATTGTGGAAAGTTCTTTATAAGACTGGATTCCGAGACATTGCTTAAAGGGTATTGACTTTATTAGTCCGGAGTCAAGTCATATTAGACCCATATGTGGAAAGTTCTACATTATAAGACTGGATTCCGAGACATTACTTAAAGGGTATTGAATTCCTTCCGCTCAACCGAACAAGTGTTGTTGATTTATAGAGTATTTTTACCAACAAGGAAAATTTGGTCTCAACAGCAATTTGCATTCCAAGTTTGGTTAGGGGATACATCATCTCACATTTTCACTCCAACCCTCCTCCACCCTTTCAATCAATACCAAGCAAACTAAGCAAAAACAGTAAGAAAGTGAAGGAGAGAAATGCCCCAAAACGGTCACATACAAAAGACCTTCACTTCAGCCCTCTCAAAACATGATAAGTGGGTCATAATCTTATGACTTATATGCACCTAACTAGAACACCCAAAGGTCCCCCAATGGGCCATGTGGGTGTCTCAAACAAGGTTCTTTTCGAAAATCCAATTTCCTTTCTTACAGCTCACCTAACAAGAACAGAAGAAAACACATTATAACACAAGCCATGTGGGTCAAGCTAATTTCGATCAAAGACGAACTGTGTTTGGTAGTACACTTGTAGTAGTGTTTGAGATATTAGGCACCGCCCCCACATAATCCCCAATTATCATCATTCAAGTACTTAACAAAGGGACAATCGCATTCACCACCAAATCTGTAAAATCTCTAAGCTTTTCAGAATAGCAAAACAAGGGATCATGATTTCATTATTAAGAAGTACCCTCCACAAAATATCCATTCACAACAAGACTTGGCTCATGGCCATGAAAAGTGAAAACAAGATGACAAAAGAACTCCTATAGTTGAAACAGAGTCTCATGCAAAATTGCAGTACTCTGATTAAAGGCAGGGGACCGACTCAGATAAAGGTGATGAACAGTAACATAAAATACTAGTACTAAAAAAATAATTGCACGGGCAAAGAAAAGAGCTTTTTTTTTTTTTCATTACAACAGTGATTAATCTTAAAAATCAACTAATCACAGCCATGGGTATTATGGCATAAATTCATCTGAAACACTGGAATTCATTAATCAACTTTCAGCAGTTGAAGAAGCTTTTAACAATGCTAGATTTAAACATACTACTAGCTTCTCTCTACTGTACAAAAATTTTCAGCACTAGCAATAGAAGGAAACTTAAGAACTTACAATAACAATACATTAAGCTGTATTTTATATAATTTAATTAATATCATCATTAACCCAAAAAAGAAACTATACAAAAAAGGAAGACCCTTTTTTTAATTCTTCCTCTGGTTAACTACCTGGACGAGACTGGATTCAAGCTCCTGGCGAGTCCATTGAGTGCACCGTAACCTTTGGAACTGAATCCTAAGCACCCAAACAATCCTTGCCTGTAAGGCAAATAAGTCCTCTTCTTCATTTCTTCTGCTTGAGCTCTGTTTGTCGTGTAGTGCAACTCGTGCGGCGACGGAGGCACCCGGCGTTTTGCTACTCCATTTGCCGGTTTCATTTTCTTACCCGTTTTGTTTTCCTTTTGTTGTTTCTCTTTCGAAGCGGGTGATGGCTTTTCCTTTTCCTCTTGATTAATCTTCTTTTCTTTCGATGGAGAGAAAGAAATGGAAGTCCAAAACTTTTCCTTCCCGTTTCCTCTCCCTTCGCTTTTGCTTCTATACAAAAGATCTTTTAAGAAAATCCACTTTTTCGAGTTCCTGCCGGAAGACGAGGATCTTGACGAGGAGGCAGAGCATGACGGTGTCGTTTCGGTCGAAGTGGCGGTTTCTTTTAATCCTTCCAATAAGCGTTGACTAACTTCTTTTTGCACTTCTTCCCTGCTTCGCTGTTCTTCTTCATCTTCTACCTCCCATTGGAACTCTGCGGTTCGAAGGGGTGATAAAGATCTCGCCTTTCTGTGGAGTGATCTGCTACGGAGTTTCAAATCTCTTCCTCTGACAGCCTCCCGGTTGTTTGAACCGGCGTCGTTTTTGAACTCGGCGTCCTCATCCTCGCCGTCTAGATCCAGTAAAGGAGCCAGGATCTGAGGCCTTTGTAAGTGAGAGGAAAGCTTCATGGGCCTGATCTGGCCATTCAAGAACAACTCGTCAGCGGAACTCATGGATCCAACGGGCAAGGAATCGCTGCTGGAGAAACGAGAGGAGAACTCGAACTCAAAAGAAGAGCCGTCGGATTGAGCCGACAATAACGAGGACTCAGAGGAGGAGAAATGACACGTGGCGGAGGCAGAAGCAGATAAGACGAAATGCATGGGACTAGCGGGGGCACTGAAGAAGTAGCCGGAGTTGGGACCACGACCGGGGCTAGATGGTGCACTGACGTAGGGAGTGGAACAGGTGGAATCAAGGTCTTCACTAAAACGCGGCGTTTCAGTGGTGTCGGCATCGGCATCGGCGTCGTCGGCATCGTAAGAAGAAGAGAGAGTTTGAGTATGAGTGGGAGTGGGAAGGTTTTTTTGAAGAACTAAAACCATAATGAGAGAAAGAGGGAGAATGAAGAAGAAGAAGAAGGAAGGAAGGAGGTTGAGTGGATTGCGGGGCACGTAATAAAGAAGCAGAGAGAGCGCAGGGAGCGAGGAGAATGCATATGAAATGAAATATGGAAAATGGCAGAGGGAAGGAAGGAAGGAAGGAAGAGGTTTGTAGTTTGTAGAGTCGTGGTTAAATTAATATACAGTGTGTAGAGTAAGAGTAGCAGGGCAGACAGAAGTATTTGTTTTTGTTTTTTTGTTTAACGTCAATACTTGTCTTTTCTTTTTTTTTCTTTTTTTGAGGTTTCTGATGTGCGGAATTACCGCTTTCGCCCATACTCCACCTTCTTCTCTATCTTGATTTCGCTAATTTGCCCTTTTTCCGAAACTACTTATGGTATTTAACTATTTATTTCATAAACGTGAAATGGTAATTGAATTTTTTTTTACTTTATATAGAACATAATTTTAGGGAAGTGTTATTATTCTGTTTTGCTGAGTTTTCTTCGGTAATAGAATGGCGAAAAAAAAGTGATGGTGTTTAATGAAAAAATAGAGAGGGGCAAAGAAAGGAAAGGAAAAGGGATAAAAAGGTAAACAGAAAAGGGGGAAGGCTGTGTTAGTCTGAGTGATAGCATGTGATGTCATGAGTTAGCATAGAGAGATGAAACAAAGAGTCCAGTGAAAGACGTGGCGGCACGTGCCTGGCTTCCACTTCCCATACCCTGAGACCGGACCCTCTTCAATTTGTGTTATGTTTTTTCTCTCTTTCCTTTCCTTTTCCTTTAAATTACTAAATAAATATATAAATAAAAATAAAAAATCATTTCTTTCATTTTTTTTTTTACTCAACTTCCCCATGATGCTTTGCTTCAGACCTTCATTGCTTTGGCTTGCCTCCTTCATCTCCGACTCAATCCCAGTCATATCTGGAGTCAGACTTTCCTTTCTTCCTCTGCCCAAAGCCACTCCGTGTTGGCCCTGGGTCTGGGCGCCCGATTCTTCATTTATTGCCACACTTACCTGCAAATTTACATGATTCATAAATATTTTCTTTCCTTTTTCACTTCAATCGTTTTGTCTAAAATTGGGCTATTCCTTTTTTCGGCCAGAAAATTGGGCTATTCGAATTAGCCTATTATTCCTTACTAATCAATATTGGGCCTATTTGAAAAAAAATCAATATTGGGCCTCTATTCCACTGCGGCCCGACCCGCAAGCCCAACCGGAAAAACGAAACAAGAGAAGGAAATTAAAAGCCCTGCGTAAAACCCCACACAGACGATTGATTTGCTCCTTTCTACAGCTGCCTCGCTTCGATTCTCCACTCCTCATGGCCATGACCAACACTTTCGCAGCTGCAAACGCCGAACTCTCTCGCACCGTTGCGGCTTCTTTCATACCCTCTTTTGATAAACCCACCGCCGCTTCTCAATCTCCTATTGGTATCCGCTCGCACCGCCGCTTCTCCCCAAGGTATCCGCTGCTTTCTTCTTACCCTCAAGGAAGAAATAGCGTTTCTGGTTGCCGCGTAATTTCCATGTCCAAGAAGGATTCTGATGGGGCTGCTGGCCTAACTTATAAGGATGCTGGTGTTGATATAGATGCCGGGACTGAGCTTGTCAGAAGAATCGCCAAAATGGCTCCTGGAATTGGTGGTTTTGGCGGCCTTTACCCTCTCGGTAACGTTTTATTCTAACTTCTTTTTCGTTGCCATGATAAAAGTAGTCTTTTTAGGCTGCTCCATTTTGCGTTTTTTTTAGGCTGAATTAGAATTTGGATGCTCTGTTGTATTCCTTTTCTTTTTTGGCCTGTATTAACATTATAATTCTTTGGTGATATTAATAAATTCTCGTTTTTACTGTGGAAAAAAAAAGGAGTCTTTTTAAATGAGTGTGGGATGAAATTTTTGTATGTTTTTTCTAACCTCGATTGTCAATTTGTAACTTTGTTGATAAAGTAGCTTAATCTTCTTTTCAATTAACCATGTGGTATCTTATACTACTATCAAGTATCGGAGGCTCTCTTTAGTACAATTTTAGTTTTGGTAGTTTTTTTCCTCATTATGTTGAACATGCACATGGTGCCATTAATAGATGTTCAAAACCTATCTGCTTGTCTTGTTCCCTTTAGGAAATTTAATTTACTTTTGCTTCTATGAGTTTGTTGATAAGCTTTTGGTTGATGCCTTGATGGACAGGTGATTCTTACCTTGTTGCTGGTACTGATGGTGTGGGAACCAAACTCAAGCTAGCATTTGAGACTGGAATCCATGAAACTATCGGGATTGATCTTGTAAACTTTGAGACAAACCGTGTTATATGCATTTTTTTCTGTATATTAATGCTGTTGTCCTAATTAAATTACGTCTCAGGTTGCGATGAGTGTCAATGACATTGTTACTTCTGGAGCAAAGCCATTATTTTTCCTTGATTACTTTGCAACAAGTCACCTTGATGTTGACCTTGCTGAGAAGGTTCGATAGTTTTGTATATATCTTTAACTTTGAGAATGGATTACATCTCAGTGGCATTCTTTCATTAGTAATGTTTCTTTTCTGTTGTCTTGTTCTTCAGGTTATAAAAGGCATTGTAGATGGTTGTCAACAATCTGACTGCACTCTATTGGGTGGAGAGGTACATAATCTAAATTTTAAGTCCCCTGTATTATCTAATCAGTGGCAGATATGATTTCCTAAAATTTGGAAGCTCTTATGTTCACAGACTTGTATAATTAGGGAATTTTTATAGAAAGGACTTTTGCTGCTCGTGTGATCATATGGGTTGATAACAATTAACAACCATTTTATATCTCAGATAAAGCAATTACTATATGTGATGCACATAGTTGTATGAATGGTATTGATAGGATTACTATATGCTTTGACACCAATTCCCTTCTAGACTGCAGAGATGCCAGATTTTTATGCAAAAGGCGAGTACGATCTCAGTGGCTTTGCAGTAGGCATTGTTAAAAAGGATTCAGTTATTGATGGAAAAAACATCGTGGCCGGAGATGTACTGATTGGCTTGCCTTCTAGTGGAGTCCATTCAAATGGTTTCTCTCTTGTTAGAAGGTTTGCAACTTTTGTAAATGTCCTATTTGTAATTATCTTCTTTGGTACTTTGATGGACATGGTTTATATGATTCTTTGGTATAGCAGCTTTTCCCCTTCTATGTTAACTTCAACCAAAACCCCTCTGATTTCTGAGTTATGAAATCCTTTTGATGTGCTTTTAATCTTTTGCAGAGTTTTGGTTCGAAGTGGCCTCTCCTTAAAGGACCAGCTTCCTGGTGCAGCAGTCACATTAGGCGAAGCATTGATGGCACCAACTGTTATATATGTTAAGCAGGTTATAGTCAACTTTTGTTTAGTATCGCAATTTTTTTCTTCTTCAGTTCGTGGCAAACTAAATCCTTTTTTTTCTGTCAAATAGGTGCTAGATTTAATTAGCAAGGGAGGGGTGAAGGGTATAGCGCACGTCACAGGTGGTGGTTTTACAGACAATATACCTCGAGTGTTTCCAAAAGGCCTTGGAGCTGTCATTTATAAGGATTCTTGGGAAGTGCCAGCTGTGTTCAAATGGATACAACAGGTAACAAATGTTCGCATAGCATGTTCTTGAAGATAACAAGAGATTGAATTGTTTTCCTTTTTTTATTATTGACATCTAACTTACCTATGATGTTGTACTCTTCAATTTGTATTTTTAGTTTTGTTAATTGCCTAAACCTTGTTAACCATTCACTTATTTGTAATGATTGCTATGTATGTAGGCTGGAAATATTGAAGATGCTGAAATGAGGCGGACGTTTAACATGGGCATTGGCATGGTCCTTGTTGTGAGTCAGGAGGCATCTCGTAGAATACTTGAAGATGGAAATGGTGCTTACACAGCCTATCGCATCGGTGAGGTAGTGAGTGGAGAAGGAGTGAGTTATAACTGAAGACAGAAAGTGTAGTTTGTCTTGTAACATGTTGTTGTGACATTGATCCTCTCTTTGTTGGGATGAGATACACACTTGCGGCTTTTTTGTTGTCCAATAAGACATTTTTTAGTATTATTACTGTTTGACATGGAGTTCTCTAAATCCATGATGTAGGTTGGCTCTGTAGTTCTCTCGGAAGTTTTTGCATACAGTTGTAAATGTGACTGTTGTAACAAGTTTCCTTCTCCAATCATCAGTCTAATGTATGGTTTTGGAGATTTGTGTTTTTAGTTTTTACTTTCATTCTTTCATCTACTAAAACCATCCTCTCATTATTAAAGTCAAGGCGATGAAATTTTGGAACGGAACTAAAAGCACCATAAATTCTAGTAGTAGATAATATGAAGGAAGTAATGAATAAAGTCATCAAGGCGGAAATACATCAGACGATTCAAAAATTGAGCACGACGGGAACAATTTGTCCAGCTCATAAGTCACCATTTCTCGGGACATGACTCTAATTTGAAGTCTTCAACTTGAACTGTTTGTTGTGAAAACTCTTGTTGTTATTCCTTCCCAAGTTTCCCTTGATCTTGCCATGAGCTCTGTCTCTCCCAGTCCCGCCATTATCTACTTGCTTTACAGACAAGTAGTCTTGGGCATTTCTGGTAATGTTTTGCCATTTATCTTCCATTGTCCTGCTTTTCTCTTTAACTTGAAAAGCAGTTGCATTTTGTATGCCAATAGGCTGCTTCACTTTACCAGACATCCTCTTATTTTGCACTTGAGATTGAGAGGGTCCAATTCCAATGTTTTTATTTGCCAGAGGCAAACGAAGCGAATTGGTAGAATCAGACCCTTCCTTTCTCGTGCCACAATCTTCCACATTTCTTCTACCCTTTTGAACTGATTCAGTTACCGCCGTTATCCTTGTGTTTCCACACATTGCAGATTCGCTCTTCACGCTGTGGGATTTTCTTTCTTCATGAAATCTCTTCTCTTTCTCATGCTTAGTATGAAATCTGTCCTCTTTAACAGACACCCATTGCTCGTAGAGAACACCGGCTACAAATTTGGGCGGATATCTCAATGGAGGAATAACCAAAATAGGACTCTGAATCTGGGGAGTTGTTCCAAATCTTGGAGGAGTATTTTGTTCTTTATTGTTCAAAACAGTTGTTTCAGATTGAGAGTTGCTTTGTTTCTGCAGCTTCTCATTCCGAGATCCATGCCTGCAAAATATATGTTTCAATATAAAATCTTTTTCATTTAAAAGGCATTTGAAGATGAAGTAGCATACCGTAAAGGAGATTGTTGATCTAGTTTTCGCCAGTCAATTCCTTTCTCTTGGAGAACAACTTCTCTAGGCCTTGCAGACCCAAAAGGGTTTGGTTTCTTCTGCCTTGGTTGCTGCAGCTGAGCTTGGTCGAATCCTCCTGCTGCTGCTGCTGCTGCAGCTTCTTCTTTTTCTTCTCTTTCAACCTCATCCGCCCATGAAAATACGGACCCATTCTTGCTTTCTCTTCCCAACATCTCCCTCTGGCCTCTCCCAACTTTCTGTTCCCCTAACGGCTATATTTTTCTGTGTGAAATTCAAAACTTTTGGTGTTTGGATTTATTTATACCCCATTTTATAAAGTTTAGTGTAGATTTAGATCCATTTTAAGGATATCTGGATATGGTTATGCCAGCATTGTTGTAGACGTCAATATGTCACGCAAGTGAGTTTGGGTTTGGGCCTAAATTGGATCAAAATCTTGAGAAGTAAGCCCAACCTCTTACCAATCCATTGACTAAATAATCGACAAAATGAATAATCTAAATCTAAATGGTTATAAATTATAATAAAAAATGCTGTATGGATAGCTCTTACAGCACAAATACAAATAAGCCTAGTATATACTATTTTTTAATATAGTAGTAAAGATGATGAGCTAATAGAGAATTACGTAATAGATAGATGAATATATGCTTTGGATTTTTTAAGTAGAAAAAAAATAACCCAAAATAAAAGTGAAGTCACTTTATTTGCATTTTATTGGAACCTTTTGACACATAAGTGTGAAGTATTTTAGAGAAAAAGTGTTGTTTGTGATTTGCGACACCAACAAAATAAATAAAGGGACATCCATTTCCTTTTCTTTGATTTTAGGGGCAAAGACAAAAAGATTGAATTCTAAATTTAAGGTAGAGATTTAAATACTTTATCCCACTAGTCACTTCCTAAGTTCTTTATTTCTTGTCCTTCCCTTTAAGTCTTTAACTAAAAAAAAAAGAAATGCTTATTTTTCTATGTCATATCTTCACTTACTTTAGTCTAAACTCTTAACATTATCCTTGTCGTTGCAACATTTTAAGTGGAAAATTAAAATCTCACTTTTTGGATTTGATCACTGACTCGGCATTGGCATTAATTAATTAATTAGTAAAGAGTAAAGTTGTGAATAAAGGAGATAGTATAAGTTATGAGAGATCAATAATTTAGCATCATCTTGGGAATATGTCAAATGCCACCTCCTCAACCCATGCCTACCGTTACATTATTTTCTTGGTTAGGAAAAAATTTCCTTTTACTTTCAAGATAACGAACTATATGCTTATATATATAATAATTTATATTAAATCTGTAAAGATTGTGAAGGTGAAATGTAGATGTACATACATATGCTAAGATTAGTAGCACTAAATTTGATCAGATGCGTGACACGAGTCGGATCTGAATTAATCTGTTGGGAGACTCACCCACCATAATCAGGTGCGCGACGCGAGTCGGATCCGTTAGTAGCACTAATTTGACCAGGATTATCATTATGAGGGTGAAAAGTAAATAAATACTATAGGATCGTCTTTGTCTATAGTCAACAAAAAGGTTGGGTTTACTTCCTAAAGAAAAAAAAGGTTGGGTTTACTACTTGTACAGAAGAGTTACCCTAAAAAAGAGTTTGTACTGTTGCTAGATTTGTTAAGAAAAAGGTTGAAAAACCTGGAAAGCGACTTTAACCGTAACTTTATATAGGACGCAAAGAAAAAGCCAAGCCTCGTCGTTTTACGCTGCTTTTCTTCTTCTTCTTCTTCTTCTTCGAAGCTTTCCGGGTCGCTTTTAGACTCACAGACATTAAAACAAGCACTTTGCCTGCAATACCAACTTTAATTCTATTATTATCAGTTCGGATTAAAAAGAAAATGAAGTATGTTTTGGTCACTGGAGGAGTCGTTAGTGGGCTCGGCAAAGGCGTTACAGCCAGCAGCATAGGCGTCGTCCTCAAAGCCTGTGGCCTCCGTGTTACTTCTATCAAAATTGGTTTTATTCTCTTTTACAATCTTCTTTTTTCTTCTCTATGTTGTTTTAGCTTATCATTTTCTTTCTTTTTTGCATTTGTTCGTTTTGGGTTGGTTTCTATTATTTGTGCACATTTCAAAAATTTTATCGGAAAGTTTGAGGTTTTTGGCTGCAATTTGTTTTGAAGTTTTATGAGTATAATCTGAATTTTCTCAGTGTTTGTTATTGCTATTACTTGCTCTTTAAATTTTAAACATATTGTTTTGGGGTGTTATTATCAGAGGACAATTCTGATTGTGCTTATTTTTCTGTTTTAATTTTCGTTTTTTCCTTTTATCTTGCAGATCCTTATCTGAACACGGATGCCGGTACAATGTCTCCTTTTGAGCATGGAGAGGTTTTTGTTCTTGACGACGGCGGAGAGGTTTTTCCTATTTCCCCCTCGTGCTCTCTCTCTCTCTCTCTAGTATTCTATATTTCGTTTTATCAGTGTCTAGCAAAAAGTTGGAAATTTCATGGCAATATATTTCTATTGAAAGGTCGACTTGGATTTGGGTAACTATGAGCGTTTCCTAGATGTCACTCTGACTAAGGAGAACAACATTACTACTGGAAAGATATATCAGGTATTTGAGTTTAATCAGAATATATGATAATGTATTTCTCCAGTGTTTATTTGAGTAATGTAAGGATTGAAATTTGAAAGTTGAGAATAAATTAAGTTGTTATATCTTCTTAACAGTCTGTCCTTGAGAAGGAACGGAGAGGTGATTATCTTGGAAAGACTGTTCAGGTGACCCTTCATATTACTGAAATATGTGGCCACTTTTGTTTATTTACTTAAAGAGAGTAATGATGATTTCCCCCATTTCATTTTTGAGTGGAATCCAGGTTGTTCCACACATCACAGATGCTATTAAGAATTGGATTGAGTCAGTTGCTCTCATTCCTGTGGATGGAAAAGAGGGCCCTGCGGATGTTTGTGTGATAGAGTTGGGAGGCACTGTTGGTAAGAGCTATGCTAAATGGAGAGATGTTTGATGTGTCAGGAATTCTGTCTGTTCCGTTTTCACCCTCTTATTGGATGGAAGATAATTGATTCTTTTCTTTGTTGGGTTTGTTCAGGTGATATTGAATCAATGCCATTCATTGAGGCTTTGCGACAGTTGTCCTTTTCAGTTGGTAAGCCTGTAGTGTTTTCTGTTTATTCCATAGAAAGTAAACTTAGTAGGTTTGTTTTGTTTTTCTATTGCTTTCTACTTGATTATTAGCCTTGTTATCATGTAATGCCTGGTGATTATTTAGATTGACATGTATGTTGTGGTCTTTTTGATCCACATGTAGTCATGGACCATAAGGTTGTGCTAACAGGGACCTGGATTCTCAACAAATATGTTGGCTGAGAATTTTGTTGGTAATATAATTTGATTTAGTACAAGTGTTATGGTTTTGTAACTTGTGCTATATTCATATGGACCATGCTAAGCCGGTCAATAAGTCAAATACTTTGGACATACATTAGTAGGCTGCTGTGCATACACACACACACATGGAAAATTGGTAAATCAAAAGATGAAGTTGATCAGGTTTCTGAATGGTTGGTTGCCTTCCCATCCTATTAAATTCTGAACGTGGTAATTAAATATACGATTCTGCACCTATATTTCGCACAACGAGACTTAATATTAGTCTATTAGGCATCTTTGGATATGAAGTCATGATAATTTCCATTTCCTCCTCAGGGCAAGATAACTTCTGCCTCATTCATGTGAGCCTAATACCTGTGCTGGGTGTTGTTGGAGAGCAAGTAATACTCATTAATCTTTATTTAACATTGAGAATGAATTGCAAAGACCTGAATTAAACGTTGCCACCTTTTATTGTGAAAATAATTCTCTCTCTGTCTCTGTATCTATGCAGAAAACCAAGCCCACACAGCATAGTGTAAGGGAACTTAGAGCATTAGGCTTGACTCCTCATCTGCTTGCATGTCGCTCTGCTCAGGTACACCATGCCACAGATACTTTTCTATCACAATTGTTTTGCAATTTGCATCCTGGAGCTTTCTCTTTCGGGAATACTATTATCTGGCTCATTATAGAACTTAAGTGCACTTTTACTAGTTTTTAAATGATTGTTATCATCCTTTGGGGGGTGTGCATCTTGTTGTTTTGGTGCTTAGTTTTATTTCTGACTCTTGTTGAACTTGGTACTGGACCTGACATTCATGTCAAATGTTGTAAAATTGAAATTTCTCAGCTTTGATTTTTGCTGTGTTTTAATTTTGCTAAATATCATTTTGATTGCTTTGTTTGTATGTTTTAACTTGTCCTAAACTTGATGGTATAAATACTCTTTTCGTTGGTGATTGCAGCCTTTATTGGATAATACAAAGGAGAAACTTTCTCAATTTTGTCACGTTCCGGTAGAATTTGTTGGCAATTTTGGTTTTTGCTTTTTCGTTGTGGTTTATTATCTTGACTGACGATCTAATTTACCAGCTCGTGGTCCCTCACAGGCTGCCAACATTCTCAATATTCATGATGTTCCCAACATTTGGCATATTCCTCTCTTACTTAGAGTATGTTCTTTAGGAATTTTTTCAATTTCCATGGAACTTAGAGATTCTCAGTCTATTGTACTCGTACGTTTTCTAAAACTTGTATGTTGGCTATTGCTTCAGAACCAAAATGCCCATCATTCAATTCTGAAACAGCTTGATTTACTCAGGTTAGTTTTTGTATCAGCATATACTTCTACATCTTAATTCTTTCACTGAGGAAGGCTAAAGTTGTAAGAACATTAACTTCACCTTTGGCTCAACTCTTTGATGCAATAAGAGGCTCAGGCAAGCAATATGGTGCATGCAGCCTTGATAGTCGATTGTTTCTTTACCCCTTACTTCTTTGTCACTGTGATTTTAGCACTGCCAAAGGTTGTTTCTATTACTAGTTTAGCTTAGAATTACCAAAATTTACCATTAAATTTGGATCAAAGAACCAACTGCAGAAGTTTGATCAATCTAACTTAAGTTTAGTTTGTGATTGAGGTTAAGTTTTGAAAAAGCTTGGTTTTAAAGAAGTGCTTTTGAAAAGTACTTTTTAAAATTGGGGTTGAAAAATGTAATTAATGTTTGGTATTGTTGTAGAAAAATGTGGTTGAAAGATAAAATGTCTAAAAGGGGTGCTAATTAAAATAGAACTAGAAAAAATATTTAAGAGAGTTTAGTCATTTACTATCTAAAAGCACTTTTGAAACGCAAAAGCACCTAAAGATTAGCTTTTGAGGTTGGCTTGGCTTTTGTGGTGAAAATTAGCTTTTGACACAAACCATGACTTATTTGGCATTGTGTTTGAGGTGAAAAGTAGCTTTTTCATCTCCAAACTCAATCCCAAACCAAGCCTAAATGGGTTTAATATTCTGTTTCAGCATTGCCACAGCTCCAGCTTTGGAAGCTTGGACCAGAAGGGCAGAAACTTTTGATAATCTCACTGATTCTGTTAGTACTCTTAATTTAGTTCTAATTGATCAGTTTGAAATATAAATAGTTTCTTTCGCAGTTGTAAAACAAATATACATAATTGTGCACAGGTGAGGATTGCAATGGTGGGGAAGTATGTCGGCCTGACGGACTCATATTTATCTGTTGTGAAGGTTTGATGATAGTTTAATTTCATGACTACAAACTATCCTTGAAGTTTTACCCACATTACATTTTCTTTGCTGGTATAGGCCTTTTTACATGCCTGCATTGCATGCTCTTTGAAGCCATCAATCGACTGGATTGCAGCTTCAGACTTAGAAGATGATAGTGCCCAATCGGTATTGAAACAGTAGAACTTTTTCTTTGAGAATTTTCTTTTTCAAAATTTGAAAATTATCTTCTATAAACATTCTTCTATGCCATGCAGACACCTGAAGCTCATGCTGCTGCATGGAAGACTTTAAGAGTAAGCCTTTTCTGTTTAGGTCACAGGGCTATGTGACAGTTTTTATACAGCATACTAAAGGGGATTCAGGATGGAGAGTGTGTTTGTGGATATTCATTTCTTTTTTCAAACTGTTATTTACAGAATGCTGAATGTATCATAGTTCCTGGTGGATTTGGAGATCGCGGTGTAAATGGAATGATATTGGCTGCAAAATATGCTAGAGAGAATAACGTTCCTTATCTTGGCATTTGCTTGGGCATGCAGATCTCTGTCATTGAGTATGCCAGATCTGTAAGTGGCTTCTTTGAAATATAATTTCTTGATTATCCAAATTACACGCTTAAAACCTTTTATTATCTATTACAGGTTCTTGGTCTTGCAAGGGCAAACAGTGCGGAGTTTGATGAGCATACGCCTGATCCTGTTATCATTTTTATGCCTGAAGTAGACATTTCATCTTACTTATCTTACTTTTTTCCATACGTTGCCACATGCATGTGGGATTATATTAACTTCTTTATTGTCAGGGCTCTAGAACCCATATGGGAAGCACAATGAGACTAGGATCTCGAAGAACATTATTCCAGACCCCTGACTGTATAACTTCTAAATTGTATGTTAAATCTCTTAATTTATCTGTTACCTATTTGTGCAATGGGTCTTTGTGCCATATTAGTGCTGGTTGACAAATTTGATTGCCACCGGGTAGTTTATAATGATCAGTCTATTTCTTATTTTCATTGCTTCCCAAGAGGGGTGGCTTTACCGGAATCATGACTAGATGTTTGTGGCTGAAGTAGGCATGTTTTTTGGTTACTAAAATGAAAATCAATATTATTCGTGTCCAATGGGTAATTCTACTGCCAAATGTGAAAAATTAATTCTGGTTTTAATGTAGTAAGATAATTTACCGGATTAAAGTGTTCTATGTATGTTCAGATGGACATGCGTGATAATTTTTGTTTATTTTACTTGCTAGATACTGCAATCCAGAGTATGTAGATGAACGACACCGGCATAGATATGAGGTTGGTCAAAGTCGATTCAAGTGGGGAAGGGGAGAAACATTGGATATACTGGAATAACTTGTGTATGATATCCCATAATGTAATTTGTTACCCTTTTACATGACTGTGCTGCAGGTAAACCCAGATGTCATTGGGGTCCTTGAAGAAGCTGGGCTGAAATTTGTTGGGAAGGATGAAACTGGGAAAAGGATGGAGGTGGGATTTCCATGCTTGTGTGTGTGTGTTCTCCCTATTCTTAAAGATTCTCTTTCGGAGGCTGGATAGCCATCAGTTGGATTCAATGGAAAACTTAGATTATGTCTTGTTCCAGTCTTTGAGATAAATGTGGTCAAGTTTTATCATATTTGCATATATGAAGTTCATTCTTTTCTTTGCAGGTTCTTGAGCTCCCAGGTCATCCATATTATGTGGGAGTGCAATTTCATCCAGAATTCAAATCACGGCCGGGGAAGCCCTCAGCTCCATTTTTAGGTAATTTAAGTTCAGAAGCAAATGCGTATTAAGCATGTACATCGGTGCTTATAATTGCATGTGAAGTGCATAATTTGTCATTAGTAGCTTCCAAAAAGGAAAATGATATGGAGAATACTGTCATCGAGTTGTGTCCACATGGAAAGGTCATGGTCCCATATGTGGCAGTCCACTTGGAAGGCCATGCATGGTCCCATGTGGCAGAGCCAAAAAAAAGCATCAATATTAAACATTTTAATCTGTCTAAATTTTAATTGATGAATATGATTAAGGAATATGAATAAAGTCCACATTGCTTGATTATACTGTGTTCATGTTTTCTATAAGCAAATGTTTCATGAATTTTATTCTTACAACCTTTTTATCTTCTATCACGCCAAATGATAGGTCTTATATTAGCTGCAAAAGGACAATTGGAAGCATATCTGAGCAAGCATCAAAATGGGAGTTGATTTATATGTTGTGAAGTTATTGCAGTGTAAGACTCTTTTACTAAGATAAGAGAGTAGCGAAATATATAATATAATATACTATACAAAATGTACATTTCTTTGAATTGAAAGCTGGAATTGGATTCCGGTTAGTTGAACAAAGAAAAATGCATCAACAATTGGAGTCAAATGTTTGGATGCGTAGAATACAAAGGAAAGTTTGTTGGGAACTTTACTTTTATTATTTAAAAATGGTGTGAAACTTCCACTTCTACCCCTCCATTCCCAGAAAGCAATCAATCAGAAATTGCTCTGGGCTTTTGATTGTGGGCCTAAGTTTCTGTCCCTAAGAAGAAATCATGGGCCTGAACCTGATTTCTAATTGCAAGGGACAGGTCCTTATCTCAACGTTGTGAATGTGAATGATGTAAGAATCAATCAGGGTAAAATCATGATGAACTTTGATTGATTCTAACCTCTCTATGATAAGGGAAAACAACTTCGTAGATCTAAATGCAGACCCATTTTGATTTTGGGATTCAGTTTTTAATTTCACGAATCAAACATCTTGCTTAACGATCGAATTGGGTAGACAGATGAAAATGGAAAAGAAGTAAAGAACAACTAAAGCAAACGCATTTATATATGAAGATGTTTGATTCTTATTGATGATAAAAATTTTAAAACACTCGAATCCTCGTCATTTACAGAAATAACAAAAAGCCGCAGTGTCTGATATATATATATGGTATATAATATATAATCTCTTACAAAAATGAAAAAAATTGTCTGTAGAATCCGCAAACTCCAAGGAGCAAAAAAGATAATCAGGGAAAAGGTGAAGAATATGCAAAAAAATGAACAATTGAATTACAGAAGCAAAATATCTCAACTTGCGCCTCTGTTAATCATCTCAGTATATTCCAAATAAGAAACCTGTCTTTGCAACTTCATTTGCTGATAAAAATCAGCTATAAACTTCTCCGCCTTGGAATCAATATTCCCTTCTTCTTCTAATGGATACGGGCTCTTCTCGAGCTCGTCACAACCCTCATATCCACCCTCTTTCTCTTCTTCCTCCTCTTCGCCGCCGCCGCTAGAACTCGTTGACGTGAAACTCTTTCTCCCACTCTGATCGTACCCGTAAACTCCATTGTCGTATTCATCGGCACCGAAGTCGTAATCGAAATCGACTTCTTCAGGGCTAATGCAAGGGAGGAGGAAGCGCATGGAGGCCGGACGGTGCATCTTGACGTGAAAAACGGGGGTCTCGTCGAAGGAAAGCTGGCGTTCCTGATAGTAATGGAGTTGTTGGTGGCGAGTGGCGGCGGCGCCGGAGTTTGTATGGCCAATGCCTTTGAGGAATTTAGGCACCACCCTTAACTCCATCATTAGCCTTCTCTTGAAAACCCCACCTTTTCTTGTCCATAGCAATGCTAGCCGCAGCAGTCTCCATGCTCTTTGAGCCACGTCACTATTCTTCTTCGGCATTTTCTTCTTCTTGATCTTCCTGAGTTAATATAAACTTGAGTGAGTTGGTTATTGGGAAACTATTGGCACGAGAAAATTGAAGTGAAATAAGATTTTTTTTTTGTTTGCAGTTGAGAGAGTTTATGTTTGTTTGAGATATGTTTTCAGGTTGCTGATGAGGGAAAGAGAGGGTAATGCTTTGCTATTTATATGTGTTGTTAATTGTATTTTTTTGCGTTTGATACGCGGAAAGAGAGAGAGAGAGAGAGAGAGAGAGAGAGAGAGAGAGAGAGAGAGAGAGAGAGAGAGTAGTAGTAGTAGTAGTAGTAGTAGTAGTAGTAGTAGAGAGAGAGAGAGAGAGAGAGAGAGAGAGAGAGTGTGTGTGTGGAGTGGAGAATGAAGTAGAGTTTCCCCCTCCTTAATGGATGGTTTTTGTTGTAGAAAATCTGCAATGGATTCATAGAGTCAAGAAACCGCCACGGATGGCCAAAGGAAGCTTTGTCCCATGGTTTGGAAAGAGGGAGGATGATAGATCCTTGCTTGCATGTTGCATCTAAAGCCATGGTGAGCTTGACCAGGTGGTGGACCGTCTTTGGTGGAGTTACCGCCGCGATGGTGGTCTTCAAGAGGGAAAGCCACTCCTTTAGGACACTTTGGAGGCTTCAATAGAGACTTAGAAAGCCATGAATAGTGTTTGGGTGTTGAAATAAATGGTTGTAGAGACTTTAGAGAAAATGTCTCTTTTGGTTTGGTGAAGAAGATGATGAATAGTGAATATGGAACTGTAGACACCCAATTTTGGCCTTATGTCCTTTTATTTAGATT
>AWUE01018178.1:0-53465 GCA_001974825.2 Corchorus olitorius
GAGAGAGAGAGAAAGGTTTTTTGGTTTGGTGAGAAAATGTGAACAATGGGCGGTGGAAGCTCGTGCGAAACACCCAACACGGTTGTATTGCGCCATAAATCTAGCTGTCGCCGTTTTGTTTCCGGAACTACCCCTCTCTTATTTTGTTTATTACTCTTTTGGATCAGCAGAAAATGTTTTTCTGCTGCCTTTTCTAATTTAATTTAGATTTTCGCCGAAATTAAAGTTTTTGATAGATTTGCGGCTATTTTTATTTATTTGCAACTTGTCAAAATGCCCCATAAGGACCGAAGCACTCGAATGAAAAAGAAATCTTATGTATATATATTATAAATATAATACTAAAATAATTAAAAAATGTAGCCAAATATGAATTTGCAAATGAAAATGAAGCTATAGAAATTAAAAGCTTCGAGCTAATTGTGAAATCAATTTCTAATTGGGAATTACATAAAAAAATGTAAAAAAAGAAATTTGGCATTGATAGAAATAGAATCACTCCTATTGCCAATAAATAAATAAATAAATAAAATCACTCCTACTATTCAAGCAGTAATCGAAAGGCCATTTTAGTCAAAGGGAAATTAAATTGCAGTTGTTAAAATTAATTAACGAAGAAAAGGAGAAAGAGTGAAGCAAATGATTGAAGAGTAGGGCCTCCTTTGGGGTGTTGTTAATTAGGTTGACACGTTTTCAGTTTTGGTTAGCCTTTTTGCTTTATAATTAAGGAAGAAAATGTTAACGACTTTTCACAAAGGTAAACGCCTTACTATTTTGTTCATACTTCCAAACAAAGAAACAGAATCCTAAGTAATCAATGTAGTCTCGATACAGATCTTAACTTATACTAATTCCAACATAATAATCAAAACTTTAAAACAAAAAAACTTATGTTTGAATCATATATAAAACCGTGTCCTTGAAACGCTGCCTGTACTGATCAATATCCTATGATTAATTCCATTTTAGTATGTCTTTTTTAATAATTAAAATGTGAGAATCTTTCCAATGTAATGTACTCGAAATTATTATGAAAATAATAAATAATAAAATATCATCAAAATGTTGTTATTAGAGCCTGAAAAGTTGACAGACTGCAAGTAAGGTCGATGAATCGAAAGAATGCAGCCATTTTGGTACATATTAGAAACCACTATTAGGGTCCATATATATATATGACCCTTAATTTGTTTCAAAATTTGGCATTTGTCTAACGGGCAAATGCAAACCAAAAGTCCCAAAATTTGGCAAATCTTGATTTGTTTTATGTGGTTTAAGATGACAGCTATATATATAGCTTTTAAGCCATACAAATTAAACTCTTGTGCTTTCTTGGAAGGAAGTTTAATTTTGAACCACTAGCTGGAAATTAACATGTGCAAAGGGAGAAATTATTAGTTGGACCGATTCCATCACGTCATCCGTAGTTCTGATCAATAAGATTTTGACAAGTTAGATTTCTTCCTAAAATTTAGGTATAAATTTAGCACCAGGTTTAGATGAGATTTACAGGATAAGTCCCTAAATTTAGGACATTAATTGATTAGGGTTTTAGAAATTGTAGAAAAAACTCTGATTTATCAAAATCTTATCCGTCAGAACCGCGAATGACGTGATAGACCCGATCCACTTAATAATCTCTCGTGCAAAGGTTGGTTTTGAAAACTCTCGATAGTTTCTTACTACTGTTAATATAATTCAATGGGACAGCCACAAGTTGAAGTGAAATGTGAAATACTGAAATGGCTGCGCGCGGCCATTTCTGTTTTGGGTCCAACCCAACAAAACTAATTCTAACTTTAAAAAAGGATTATTAAGTCTATAATCTTAGTTAAACTTAAACTGCAAAATGCCACCTGTTTCAAACTGTGAGGTCCCACTTTACAAGTTGTCATAATTATATATCAAAACCGTTGAATGCCAGAAGTGCACTGATTGAAATGAGGAAACTTCGCTGAACGTTTCAAAACGTACCATAAAGTTTCAGCCGTTGTGACCATTGGAGTGCAAATTATAAGTATACTGTAAACAAGAAGAAAACAAAAACCAGAAAGAGCTGAACAAGTTTACGGTATCAATTTCACATAAGCAATAACCAGCTGGCAACGTAGCAACTCATTTTTTGTTCTTTTCTTGTTTTAATACATTATTATATACATATATATCATGATCAATCCATTTCACATTCAATTATATATAAATTTACAAAAGCCAAAGTCATTTTCTAATTATATATATATAGTAATTTCGTGAAACATTACCTATATATATATAATAATTAAGCTAATAATTGGCTAGACGTTTTCAACTTTAGTGTGTTTTATTTTACATTATATATATTGATAGTAATTGATATGTACATATATACTTTGCCAAGTAATAACCTAATACTTCCCCCTCCCTTTTACAATGTATATGAGATTGGACTTTGGATTAATAAAATGTATTTTTGACTTTGGAATTTTGGTAATCTAAATTATATATATGATAATTATGCAATAATTATCAATATTTCTAATTTATAAATATATAGCTCGGGGAAAATTACCTAAAAAAAAAAAGCTCGGGGAAAAACATGGAAAGCGGGGTGGTTGAAAATGAGGATTAATATTTAATAATAAGAAAATGTCTAATGTACGTTTTTAATTATAGAATGCTTCCTAGCTAACAAGAAGCTTCTATATATATTATATTGATAATAATAATTGGCAAAGTAAAATTATATTGCATTGACATCATTAATTGGTGCTAGCTGGGTGGACTTATGATTTCTTTCTTTCTTTCTTTTTCTTTTTTTTAGGAGGACTTATAATTTCTTTGATGATGCAATATGTAGTGCTTAACACACCACATACTAATTTGTTTAAATATGCATGGCGTTCAAATTAAATCATATCAATTAATTATTTTCTCTAGTATTATTAAATTTGTCATGAGACAAATGTGTTTTGAGTAAAGAATTTTCTCATGTCACCAAATCTTGCACTGAAATTTCGTATATACGATTTAATTCATAATTTTGGATTTCAAATCTTTTATAGTCTTTCAACCAAAAAACCTATGATTTTCATTTGATTTTTATGTCGTATAATATATGTATATTTGATCTAGAGGAATATTAATCTCTAAAAAAAAAAAGCAAAAAAACTCACTGAACGTAAAAATGTTCCAATTTTTTACATATGTGGGAAGAAGAAATACAACGTGATTTCATTAGTAAAAAGCGAAAAAAATATTGTTCGCTCTGTGCTTAACTGCTTACCGCGATTAAAATACAAATGCAATGTGATTTCAATTAAGATTTTCTAATTATATATATGATTCAAAATCTATCTAGTGATCTCTTTGTGACCGTGAGATTAAAACCCATTCCAAAAAAAGTCGATGAGCAATTAACCTGATGATATACCTAATTTAATTTTTTTTATTAACAATTTGTGTGTGTAATAGAGGAATACGTACGACATCCACTCTCTTTATACGAAAACGAAGCTAAAACAAGATTTTTTTTTTCTTTTTACTTTTGTAAGAAAAGATTTGAGGAACACCTTCACTCACCTTTGATAAAAAAGAAAAACCATTTTGAAAAGACAAATTGTATTCAATCTATTGCAAAATAGAAACTAGACAAACATTAGACTCAACAAAACTACTAACTCAACACTAACGGGTTCAAAAAAACTGACTCAAAGAACTGACGAAAACCCGACAGCTCCTTCTCTTACTTCATGATATTTTAACTTTTATCAATAGATTTAGTGATTTTATTCTAAAAAGAAAAGTAAATAAATAATCAAGCTCCTCCTCCCCCTTGACAAAAGACTCAGGAGGATGAGGAAACAAAATATTGAAAGGAGATTGAGAGAGAATGATGGATGGGTAGCGGCTAGTGTTTTTTTCTGGGAAATTATCAACCTAGATTTTCTAAGCTAAAACAAGATTGGTCGAAAAGAAAGAATGAAGAACCAAATTAAAATTGTTAAGTATATGTAATAAAAATGTACGGAGGATTTATTGAATTCGATCGTAAAAAATTGATTGATCAATGATTAGAAAAATTGATTAATTTGTAAGTAATCATACGACAACCCCCATGGGACCACATCAAAATATCTACTATATGGCTAAATTAGGTGTCAAAAAATTTGACGGTCCCACAGTCCATGCCCATGGGCCATTGACCCATTGCTGTGCATATGATTTGGTTAGAGTATTATTATATATTTGAGGGAATGGGGTTGATGCCGGATTCATGGACGCATGTTTTTGGGGTCTCCATCATTTTAAGGATTTCTTTTCGGTTTGTATTTTGTACAATTAATTTGCAAGCTGTTGAGATTTTGCGAGAGAAGACGGATTCAAGGCAAGCTAGTTGTACTTGTACATAATTTGGGACTCTCCAAATTAATTAATTATTATCAACAAATATATGAGAATGAGAGCCGTAGCCCTCAGATTAATTTCTGCTGCAAGAAAGAAGAAAGACCCCAAACACGGTTCCCATGCCTCAAACTACGCTCTCTCACACTCACCTCCTCCCTTCTATATACGCTTTCTAATTGACTTGAAACTTCAAACTAAAATATACAAAATTTAATTATATGCTTCATAGATATATAGGCTAGCAGCATTGCGTCCATAGCAAGCAAGTCTAATTTTAATTAGTTGAGTGATTACAAACATCTAATTAATTACCAAAGTTTTGATTAATTGCAGCATTGAAACATTCTGTTCAAAATGTTTCACTAATAAGTTTTGACAATAAAACTATTTTCCCCCATTCTTTTAATTAACTCTTTATAGTAACAATATTGACGGTATGCATCCATTGTCTTCTAAAGAAGTTCTATTCTTACATTTTTGTTTTCTTTTGGTTATATTAATCAGGAAGTTAGGGATTCAAACAATATATATATATATATATATTACATAGCTAAATCCTTTTGGATTTAAAAAAAAAAATCAACTACTATATATGTTTGTATATTAGTAATTCATGATGAAGATGTTGCATTAATTAATCCCATAATATGGAAACCTCACTAAATTAAGTTAAATGTACACATATATTGGTATAAGAAAATCGACATTGATTAAGTTTTTGAATACAAGAAAGTAAACGAGGTCTCTTAATTTCTAGTCTGCAGCCTACTTACGATAAAAGACATGATGTCGAAGTTGAGCCCTTTCATGTTGGTTGATTCCATTTAATGATGGCACAGGTTCATTGTACCATATATAATATATAATACAATAATATGTATTTCCTATTATTTTTTTCAATTTTTGGGCTTCGGTAAATAAGGAATGTTAACCGCTTATGCCGGTTTCACTTGTAGAGATGGTGCTGCTAAATGCCTAATATCCTTGGATGAGAAAAAACAAGAAAAAGTTACATTTAATTTGTTAATGGTTAGTAGTTAATTACTAAAGTTTTTTGGTTAGAAACTATTTTTGCCAATTTCAGAATATTCGCATTGCATAGCAAACTTTTCCTAGTGAAATTAGTTTGGTTTAAAAAAATGAGGCGAGAGCACGACGACTTTCAAACAAATTATTCCAATCGTATATATAAATACATTTGATTTTCCTCTCCCTCTCGGCGAGGCCATCATTTCCGAAAATCTCCTGTGCTTTGTGCGCAGGGTCACAAATATATATACGCTTACAAATTAAATATCAGGAGTCGTCGCTTTTGTTTTTGGTCTCTGCTTCGATGGAAGGAAAAACAAAGACTGCCATCGGAACCATTTCCAGGGACAAAAGCACGGCTCCTGAATCTGATCATCAAAATGGCCTCCCCCCTGTGCACAAGAAAAAAAAAAGCGCCAACCTGCTCAAGGCAGGGCTTTACCTATTGCGTATGAAATCACGCAAATCATCCAAATCAATATCAAAATCAAAATCCAGTAATCAGGTTGATCATCATGATCATGATCATGTGGGGTCCAAATTCTCATGGAAGGGTCTTGTAGGATCAATGCGCCCCATGCATTTACAAGGCCACCAAAGTCATCCAACCCTAGCTATGGAGGCCAAACCTGCAGCCTTGCCTGAGAATAAGCAAACGACTTTGGGCGAATATGAAGAGGCTGAAGCTAATAATACGGCGCCGTTTTGTCCAAAAGTGAAGGAGTCTCCCTCCACAATCTCCATGTCCTCTTCTTATGGGTCCGTAAGCGACATGAGCTCTCACGGGTCCGTGAGCGACATGAGCCAATACGAGTCACCTTTGACTGTTCTTCCGGAGGTCAAATCTGGCCACACCACATTCTGGTATGGTGGTGATGATGAAGATGATAGTGGCGACGAAATGATTGATGCCAAGGCTGAAGAGTTCATCGCTCAGTTCTACCAACAAATGAGGCTTCAAAACCTGAATTGCTGAATCCTTTGCAATCGGTAAAAAAAAGAAAAAAAAAACCAGTAATCGTTGGTCAATAACGTATGTATTGCAGTGATTTGCATGCATGCAGGGTTACATTAATTAGGGCTTTGTTTGTTTTGTGTCTTTACCTTTTTAATTTCAGTTTTTGGATTAAATTATGTTGTTTCTTAGGAAGAGTACTACTCAATTGGGCCGGTAGTAAATAAAGAGAAGATAAATATATAAATCTTCTTTTGTGGTTCAATTGTTGTGTACGTAGAAGTTGGGATGGAATCAATTATCAATGGAGAGGTTAGGTGTATTTTTGTTACAATTCAAAAAGTAAATTATGGTGTATATGATTGGTTATTATTATGAATGAATATGATTATAAAGTAGTGAATCAAATTTGCAATTTTGGCTTCAATTTCCTATGCATGTATACTATTAGTAGTAATAATTGACTAATTTTGCTAACTAAGTTCAATTGTTCAAATATGCCCAAAATTTCATACACACTCTTTTCCCCCCAACCACCCAGTACCGAATTCTTGCATGTTTCAGATTATTACTGGGTCAGGCCCAACTTGAAATTGTCCACTTGGGCTTAAACCGAGACCCCAAAGTTTTTGGACCACGCCCAGAAATTTAACATTTTTGCATAATTAATTGGCTTGGATCAACTTTTCTTCTATTCTATGCCTTATACCAGATTACCAGTTCATTTTAGATTGGTACTTTTTTTTTTTTTTGTTGAAAAGAGGAACTAGATTAAATCAGGAAATATAGCGAAATAAGGTTTCTCCCCAAGGGAGGAATTTGGTAATAGATTGGTAATTTGGCAATTCCTTCCTTTCACGATTCATATTTTTGTTGCAACTTCATATAACGCTTTAGATATACAGATATACCGTTTGCAAACCAGAAAGTCTGGAAAAATTGCACACAGAAATCTTTAGTCTTTAAGAAATATTCTACGGTCTTACTATCAACTTAAAAAATAAAAACTTAGACTAGTGTTAACCACCCATAACTGCAAGGCTAAAGGCTAACTGACATTCTACAAGCAAATCTGCAAATTAACAAAGGGGTTTATATCAATAATAATTGGAGTAATTTGAATGTGCAATAATCTAACAATTCCAGAACTTAGACAGAGAAAATAAATGAATAAACAAAGAACTGAGTCATTAACGTTTTCCATCTCAAACAAATAACTAATCATCATCAATTAATTTTAAACCCCAATTTTTCACTGTTTTATGAAGTGAAACTAAAAATTACAAACAAAAATCTATCTTCTCAAAAAATTTTAAAACAAAAATCTATATCTTTTGTTATTACAACTTAAGTACTACTATCTTCTTACTTACCCATCCTTTTTGTTCAGTCCAAAATGTCAAAACTATCAGTCCCAATCAAGATCTTGCCATCTCACCAGCGGGTCCCACCATGAATCCGACGTGTACACAATCTAAGCCGCAAATTTAGTATCCATGGACGATCTGCGAGCACTTGTTCTTGATCCAACGGAGCCCTTTCCTCAAGGAAGCCTTTACTTTTCCTTCCACGGTGTAAACCTTGTACTTGGCTATCCTTTTCTTTCTCTTCGTCTCTGGGTCCGTAAATCCCCCCCACGGCTTCGACGTCCCTTGACTCGGCCGACTCGTCCGATTCTGCGCCTGTGGTAAATCGGGCGAACGGGAACGACCCGAGAAGATCTGATTGCCTCCAATGCTCGAACTCTTCCCGCTTACTATCTCCATCCGCCGGTCATATGAGGACGGCCTTTGACCCGACCCATAACTCTCCATTGAGAAGATTATGATACTCCAGAGGAAGAAACGAGAATCTTTTTCTTCTTTTTTTTTTACGGTTTTTAAGAGATGGAAGTTGGGGTGGGGTTAGGGTTTGGGAACTCGAGGTTATTACGGTGAAAACTGAAAAACTGAAAAGAAAATTTTAAAAAAAAACTACTTTTAAAAATATTTTCTACTTTTTCCTCCCTTTTCTGTCACCTGGTTATTAATTATGACGTGGTATTCTGTACTGGATGATTCTTTTTCCAATTTCTTTTTTCTGATTAAAGAAAAGAAGGAAATTAGGTTTAAGGCTTTAATTAAGCTGTAAATTCGAGAAAAGTGTCGAGTTTTGATACAACCTCGGTTTTGCCGATCTTTGGTTGGACTAAAAAACCTGCTCTGCACTCTGCACTCTGCTCTCTGCCATCCTTCCACCGCTTAATTTATTATTAACAAACGATTAATTTAATTAGTTAGGCATAATTAACGCAGTTTGGATGTGTTAATTAAAGCATTATTATTAGATGAATGCAAAAACAAAATTATAAAAAGGAAAGTATCCAAAGAAGCAAAAAGTTTGGATGCCTTGCTTGGCATGGCAAATTTTCTCGACAACTTTAAACGTGAGACACGACCCACATTTATGTCCATTGTTTAAGTACGAGATTCTTGTGCAGGTAGTTAAGGGAATTTTTTGAAGAGGTTTTCAATTATCAAAATATTTTTATATCATATTCATGTGCAACAATGCAAGCATAACATGTTAATCCCATAATAATTATGAAAACATGGATAGTACTTAATTCCTTTTCTTATTTAACCGAACCTTATGCATAAATCATATATATATATATATATATATATCCTAAAAAGGGACTAAAAGTCTAAAATTAATTAATATATGACAAAAAGAAATAATAATAATAAATAAAGGACCACAATAATTATTACAGATCCAGCTAATGCTATATGAAGTTATGAACAATTAATCCAACGAGTGAGCATATAAAGAAAAATTAAACTAGGAGCAAAAGTAGTTGAGCAAACAGAAATTCAATGCTTTACCGAAAGCATGCACACCCTTTATTCATTAGCAACTCATCATATAAGTAAGAAAGCCTATTATAATTAGATTATTGTGATCACCATAAATATCCAAAAAAAGAAGAATGAATTTGGACTCATTAGAGTAACCAACGTTTCTTAAGCGCCTTCTAATTTATATTACTAATTTTGAATATTGATTATTGTAATTTGATTAACTTGTTCAAAAATTATAATATATCTAATGCAATAAGGAATAATTAGCTTCTCGTATACTATATAATCATCTTTTCGTCTTTTTCCCTTTGTGGGTAATTTATAGTTTTTAATTGCATGTTTTTTTTAATGTGTTTGTATATATTTGTGTGTATAATGTATGAATATATAATTCATAAAATAAAACCAAGCAAAGTTTCGTGTGGTTGGCATCTCTATTTAATCACAAGACCCTGAGACAACATAAGATTGACATCGTATACTCAATAATGCAAGTCGTGCCAAAGCTGATATAACAAAACGAACGTGCGGCTGGGTCTTAGATGCTGCAAAATGACCCTAGCTAGCTCCTTGTCATTTTCTTTCTTGTAACTTTGCCTCCCATGTTAATGTTGTCCCACTTAACATTCTCATCAATATATGTCTTCAGAATTATTACCACACCCAGATGTTTTTTTTACTTGCACAATTATTCTGGCATAAGAGGTACGTAATTTATGATTGTCAACTAGAATTGGCAAACTCTTGCAATACATTAATGGAAGATATGTTTCAACAAAATATAAAACTTCACGACCAATTTCAACAGACACAAGGAAAATATGCTTCAAAAGCAGACAGAGAGAAAGAGAGGATCGATTAACAGAAACTCCCAATGGGTACATATAATAATATATATACTAGCTAGCTATATATATACCTATTAATACTTAATTAACCTGAAGGAGAAAGTTTAAGATGAAGATCAATGGAGCCTATGTCGGGTCCCTCTGGCAATTTACCAGAAAATTCAGTAAAAACCGGGGCTGCAGTTGCAAAATGCAATGGCTGTGCTAAATATATCCTAGGAGCATACTGAGATGGACTCGAAGGAAGCAACAATGGGCGTGATGGGCAAAAACCAGTTGTTGGTGCCACAAATTTGCCGCTACTTCCGTTGGTGGTGAATCCTCTAGGGAAAGTACTGGGCGAGATCGACGTCCTTACAGCATGGGAGCTTAAAACAGGCGTTGCGGCGACGTAACGTTGATGGTGGTGGTGAAACTGGGCGCGCCTTGCCCTTTGACGCTCCCTCTTGTGTGCATTTTGATGGCCCCCTAATGCTTGAGAGTTGGCGAATACTCGACGGCAAAATGGGCACTCGAATTTCCTGCTTTCTCCGAAATCTTCATCTTCAGCGGCTTTCTCTAGAATTTCTTCTTGATCATCAGTTAGTGAAAATCCAAATAGCTTTAATGATGATGAAGAGGGTTTTTGGTTATAATCAGATTGTTTATGATCTGGTGCCATATCAGCCATTGTAATGTAGAAGAATGAAAGGAGAGAGGCTCTGCAATAGTTTATGTATATGGAAATTGTGATACTGATAGAATTGAAAGTATATGCATGCCCTGCCTGTATTTATAGATGATTTGATCCTCTAATTTCATTCAACTTTTATATTGGCCTATTGAGTTTGAGTGGGTTATAGCTGAAAAGTGAAAGTATGATTGTCTGCAGAAATATTTTCTCTGCTATGGTAACAATTTCTCACTCAATGTGTCCATATATAGAATTATAGGTTTGGCACTTGGCAGTACAAAATTTTCTCTAGGGGTAAAGTAAGGTAAGGTAATTACTATTTATGAATAGTTTTAGAAAGGGTGTAAGTGTAACTTGTGAAAACAATCTTTGTCAGGCAAACAGTTTTCAGATGGGAGCAGATCCTGAAGGAGGATCCATGATGGTGAAACATTGAAGAAAAAAGAGCCCGAGAAAGACGGGGGGATTAGGGCCAATTGTCTGTAGGCAAGATGTAATATTAACCTTTGTCCCTCCTTGGCCTCCTTTAAATGCCAAATTTTCTTGCATGCGCCATTCCCTTGTTGGCCTGCATAATCATTCATATATATATCAAATTAAACTCTCCATCTCAATTAGATGATGTTGATCGAGACCATTGATCCAACTCTTACAAATCACATTAAAAGGAACTAATTATTTCGTCATTAGCCAAATCTTTATAATTCCTTTGTTTTTTGTCTTTGCATCGACTGATAGCTACTTAATTCATAAACACAAAACTTTAACTTATGCAACTTTTCACAAAACTGTGACGAATTGACGTTTTCTCTCTAATAATGAACAGCTAGAAGTAGAACAAAATTCACCTTATTAAGTTGATTATGAAGAGAAAATAGTACTCCACGCCTAATTAAGGATAGAGGCTATACATATCATATCATGGACAAAATAAATAGCTCATGTTGACTAAAAAAGGGATGCATGAAAAGAAAGGTTCCATTTTGATGCAAAATTTATAGGTTTCCAAAAGAGCAATCTGCGGACTATGTTTGAGATATACATGAAACAATTTCTTGGTTTATTATACCTTTCAATCGCTTTTCATATAATTAGATAAAGCCTTGTGTCAAACTACTATTTAATTAGGTTGGAGTCTTTCGTGATCTTGGCTTATCAATTCTTTAATACTATAATACTATATCTTCCCCTGTGGTTTGCTATATAACGTACGTAAAGCTAACAGCTTGCCTCAGGATAGGTTAGGCCTCCGTAGCATCAATGCACGAAATCTTGCCCTCCACCACTACTTCCAAATGCAAAGACTTTCTCTGATTCAAGGAACCCAACCATGAACTGATATATGGAATCAGCTATAGGCCAAACCAATCCAAAATTTCGGAGGAAGCTAGATTATACCATCCCCTAGATTTCCCTTTTTCTAAAAAGAAATTAAAGAGCTCAATTCTAGATCCTAAACCCACTATTTTTATAGCAAGAGTTAAGTAGGTATAATGACTTTGATGCCATTGTTACTTTCATAGGGTGAAGACTCCGGAAATAATTGACCTCTTATATATACTAAATCTCCTACATTTTGTCTTTTGCAATCCTAACCTCAAATCCTTTTTTTTATATATAGAGTGTATATAGCATAGGCAGAGGCAGGTCTCACATCAAGCACCCACCTTAATGGCTCAAATCTATGAAAGAAATTCTATCAATTAAAGAAGGCTCTCATAAGCTAGCTATACTTCCTCTGCATTTAGCATCCTATATGGTAAATACTCAGAAAAAGAGGAAAGCAATATTACAAAATTTGTCATTATTAATTATCTTTTTCTTTTTGGGGCATTTTTCTATTGGTGGGTTTTGTAATGTATTGGATATGAAGGGATTGGTGAGTGGTATAAGGGACAAAGGATGACAGATGAGGGTAGCTTTTTATCTTGCCAAATGGACTAGGAAAACAAAGTACTAAAATCATTTGTTGTACTTTGGCATATATATTATATGTAAATGTAAATACTATGGCTACGGTCGCTGTTGTACATGTTGACACGTTTCAAAAAACCGGTGGCTGATGGATGTCTGCCACTAGCGTGCGCATGGACAGAGTCGAATCCTTCACCCTTGGTCGAGGGGTTTTTGATGATCACAGTGTCTCCCATAATCCAGGTTTTGATTGACATCCATCCCCCCTTTTCCTTCTCTTAATAACCCATTTGATCCTTTTCTTTGAATATTTCTCCCCCAAGATCTTTGCTCAATCTTATTTCCTGACTTTTCCTCATCATCCACTTGATTTGCTCCCTGCTATTATATCTAATCTATATTGTAATATCCTTAGAATTATACCCAAATTTAAACTTAATCCAATTAAGTCATTTTGGGGCTAATTATAAGATGAGGTTAAGAAGGATGAAATTCCATGGTGTACTTATTGAGTTGAAAGCCTCAGCCAATAATAATAATGTTGATTGTCCTAGTCCTGCCAGCTGATCAATTTGTACATAAAAGAATCCTTGAAACTTAGAATAAAAGTTATGTACGGTACGGCATGGTTCTTGATGTTTTTTGACTAATAATAAAATGCCCCCACATTAGTTTTAGTGAGACATTATAGCATTTTCCCCCATGTGTGGCTGGTTCCTTAATTTTGCTTCCTTTCCCACTCGGACACTCCCACCATGATGCTTTTGTTTTGCCACAAAAACAATTTTACGTCATTCGGATTATATTTGTATAGCTCTCTGCCTCTGCCTCTCTGCCCCCACCCTCACTTAATGGTGTCATATCGCCCCTTCTCTTCCATTGTTTGGACTTTGGATTCAAGTAATTGGATCAAAAAGCATTCAGTACCTAATTGGCCCTACCAGGGTATAATTTGAATCATTTTCTGAACCCTTTTTTCTTTTTCACTTCAATCTCAATCTCATGTAGCCTCCTGCATTTTCCAAGCATTTCATCAGACTATAGCTACCGCCTACCAGGCCTCTCTAGCTTAATTTGCTTATATACAGGATCCAAATTTTACTTGGAGCAAAACTACAATATATTGATCAAAAGCTAGAAATATTCTTCTTTCAGGTCTTAAATCCAGGGAGTTGAAACTCGAAAGTGTTGTGTTCACTGAGAAATGTGAATGTTCTGTAGGATTACGGGACATCAAAGTACAGGGTAATGGCCCACCTTGGTGTTTTGCTTTAGTTTCCTTGTCCCTTTAGTTTTTATTCTGCCTTTTGAAAGAGCTTTCAAAAAGCTTCATGTGTTCGAAAGATTCATTTCTGGGTGTGGGGGGGACTTTTATGGGACTTTTTGCTTTTTCATTTTTCTTCAATTCCAGCTTGATGGAAGAAGGGCACAATATCTTATTCCTGATATTGTTGCTATAAATTGAACCATTCTAATTAAGTCAAATTAAGCCTTTTTAATTTGCTAAAGTTCACCTTTTAATTATAGTACTCTTACCAGTATGACTTCATTTCTGCTAAAATTAAAACCCTTTGATAAAAACTTAAAAGAGAGTAACTTACTAAACATGGGACTTGTTTGTCAATTTGGCTATTGTTCACTTGGGACAGCTGCATGTTACTTGTACAGATGAATAGACTACTCAGCCACTGAGTTGAATGGTAAAAGTGAAAAATTTCTAGCTAGGTGCATGAGAAAAACTTGAAATGAAAATGGGCATCAATCAAGAATCACTAGCTAAAACTTTTGTTTTTTGGTTTCCCTTTCTGCAGAGAGGCAAACATTGAGATATCTCAATATATGGTTGAAGTAGCTACTAGATTTGCCCACACCAACTTCACTTTTGTTTACCTCCTGTCGTATTTAATCTTGCACGCGAGAACAAGTCTAGTCAGGAAGCCGGCCCAGTGGATATATACCAATCTCGACGCCCAGCAGATTCCAGATTTTATTTGCTCTAATACGACATAACCCTCAAATATACATTAAAATGACTAGTCATGGTTGATTTTTATAGCTTTAATGGCTATAGGAAAAATGCAAGCCTAAGATAAGAACAAAAATGTAGGATTACTTAATCTCTTGTTTTGTCAATTTGGATTTGATTATAGAAACCCTTCTTTTCTGTCAAAAGTGACTTGAAATGATCAACCTGGCCCTAATTGATCAGGATTAAAATCTATGTAACCGGTTGTTACCTTGCCTAATCGCTAAGATTTACCATGATCATGTGGGGTTTGCTTACAAGCCATGTTAGTTTCACCTAATGGTAGTTAAAGCTTTATTATCCTAGGTTGAAAAAACAGTTTGAAATCTGTCTTACCTTTCATAATCAATGTTCATGAAGAAGAAAGCTAGAGACTATATATTATTGACCATTTACTACCAAACTTCTGAAAATTGGGTGGAACTCAGATCAGATAGTTTGCAAATTCAGTGCAACTCTGCAATTTCTCCTATTTCCCCTGCATTAATGCAGCTTTATGTGAAATTGAGAGAAGGGGACTAAGTTTGGTAAGTAAAAAAGATGCTATGAACCCTGATTGGGTTTGGGATAAGACATGGTTAAAAAGACAACATCGAAAGATTTCAGAATCCTTGGAGATGGCCCACCAAAGCTCACACCTAGTTTTCTTATCTGAAGGGACTAAAGCCTGAGTGTGTTGTGTGCAGTTATTTCGTATGGTTTATAAAAGAATGGGGCTATGGAATTTTCATGTGTGCTGTGCTGCTATAGGTCTTGCAGCAAGGTCAACCACGCTCATCCATTGGTTTTGGCCTTTGCTTTATTTCTTTGGTGGAATTTCTCGGCATTTCGTAGCCTTTAAAATGAACACTTTTTTCAGCTTGAGATCATGATATCCCAAGATTTTATTCTAGATATTATGAAATGCAATGAAATGAAATAATTATATACTATATGAATATGAATGATAATAATGCCAACTAAGATGACCCCTGCATTTGCTTATTGTATTTTTCTTGCTTGTCACAGAGTAGTAGTTTTCCTTTTTCCATGATTTGAAAAAGAAAAGAAAGGGGAATTTATATGAAGATGTATATATTTAGTGAATTGGTGGGCTCTCACATAGGTTGGCAATGTTTGTTGGCTTCTTCTTCTTCTCCAGTTGGAAGTGGGTTCAATTCAATGTTCAATGGTCCTTTTGACATTTCTGATCATTTATCCAAATTAATCCAAAGACTGATCAAAGCCCACAATTCCATGTGATTTCTAATATTTATTTATGTCATAATAATAACATCAGTACTACATAGGATAGGAATCATGTTAATCCAGGGCCCTTCTGTCTACTATATGGCGCCCTTTGATATATATAATGGCTATGCAATTCATTTTACGTCCAAAACATTATAAACATCTCAAAGATGATGATTTTTCCTCAAATAATTAAGATGTGATGTATAGTTATGATTCAAAGCTCAAAATTGGGTTGCTTGTCAAAGTATTTTTTTTCTGACAATGAACTTCTTCTCTCGATATAGTGAGTCGTGACAGGAGGCTTAAGGTTTCCCTTTAACAGTTAACAATATTGTATTTCCTCTATTCAATTCAATAGGGGTTCACTTTGGGAAGTTTGGAAGGAAGAGAAATATTGTCATACTAGTACAAGTATATCAAATCGGTACGCAATGCATCACTTTTAACTTTGGAAAATTGAGAGGTCATTCAAGTGTTTCCCTTTTCTCAATAATTTCATAGCGTAAAATTCATTTTTTAAAAGTTTCATTGGAAAAAGGAAAACAAAAAAGAGAGAATTATATGCATATGGTGGAGCTGAGATAGGGTTGCGTGGATCGTGTAAAGTAGCAAACATGGATTCGGACATGGCATTTTCTCCACGTACAACAGGGATTCCAAATGCTTTTGTTTCATAGGTCATAGGCCATGGCATGGCTGATATGCCACTATCCTTTTTGGCCCATCGCCATAATTTGAGAAACTATAATTGTGAATAAAAGAAAAAAGAACCTTGGATCTTCATCCATTCATCCCGGTTCAGAAGAAGACACTGCTTTTATTGTTCAACGACAGAAAAAGATTGTATAACATTTCTAAATTGAAATTCAAGTAGAAATGAAAAACCTAAGATCATCAAGCTTTCTACGTACATGGACTCTATTATTACAAGGTGGGGTTGGGTAACTATTGAGTTGGGTCCAATGTTTTTGTGTTTTGGGTTTGGGAAACGTGATACCGCTGAGAGTTAAGGCCCACAACAGAAACAAAAGGCTGGGAAACGCACGTGCTGCTCTATTATGCTCTTCTACGCATGAGACTTCTGGCCCAAATCCCATTCTATCTAGACTCTAGAGATTGGCCTATATGCTGATTTAACCATTTCTTAACATCTTCTTTTTAATTGTTCCCGTTGCCCTTTAAAGGTTTTTTTTTTCTTTAAGTGGTTAATTAGATTGTCGGGACACCCCAGTGATTAAGAGCTTGAAACTTTTTCTGGAAAGTTTCGAGTTCGAAACCTGGAATGAGTGGGGTGGGATTATGAGAAAAGAGAGGACTACCTCCTATTGTGTAATCCATTTCAATACCATGTTCATGAGTAGAAAAAAAAATTAAATTGCCAGGTTTTTTTTTTTTTGAAATCCTTTTTTTGAAGTGGTTAATTAGATTGCAAGGTTCTTTTGGGTGACTGCAAATCTGATTTTGTTGGGACTATATCAATGCCCTTTACCCCCTTTGTTCCCATCCTCTTTTTGTATAGAATCATGTAGTAGTTGTAATTTTTTTTATGAGAATTATAAAGTAGTAGTTGTAATTAATAATATGGAAAAATGGCCTCCTTGTCTACTACAGTCTACAAGCACAACTATACAAGTTTCAACTTTTTCCTAGTATCAATCTTTATCTCAATAAATTTGTTTCTGTACCAAAAAAAAAAAACTTTATCTCAATGGGATTATCAGATTATGGGAAAGACAAAATAGGAAATGATCAAATACAAACGCAGAATATTACACTCAGTTCAGAAATAATTAGCTGAAAATTCTCCACCATAATCTATTAGGCGAAGAATTGGAGTTTGGACATATTGCATTAACCTACAGCTACCTTGACAACAACAAACAAACAAAATATGTCACAAGTTCAGCACCATTTTCATTTTTCATGGGACAGACTACTTTAGAAACTAATTATGAAACTTCTAGCTAGTAAAATTAACATCCAACATGAAACATAGATATTCATTTCTGTTGAAAGAGCTAATTCTCAGAATCATCATCATCATCAGCCAAAGAAACCTTGCTTAGCCTACTTGGCAATGTTCTAGCGTCATTGCTTCTGATCTTTCTGGTTCCCGAGCTGCGGCGGCTGCTTGAACCACCATAGACTGCTCTATGTGCCAGTGCTTTACTGAAATGGACGAACTTGGTTGATTCGTGGCTAGATGCTGATCGCTCTGTCCGATTTTCTTCAGTGTTGTAACTCTGGGTGTCCACATCCACAGTGTGATGATCAGCAATGGCCTTCTGATCAGTTGCCATTTTGATGCTTTTCCTTTCTCTCAATGATTAGTTTTGGAGAGGAAAAAAAAGGCAAGATATGCATGGGAAACAGGGCAAGTATCTATCTGGTTTTTTTATAGAGTACTTCTTAGTATTATAAAGAAAAGATGAATAAAGAGGCGCATCTATCTTTTTTTTTTTTTTTTTTTTGAGATTACCCTTGATGATGGTGGTGGAATCTGAGGATGGGAAAGAGCTGCTTCAAGCAAACCTTTTTTATTGCCGAAAGAGGGAGAAATTCTCTTTTACCAGCAAAGAAGTTAAGAGTGTCTTTGAGGGGAAGAAACTAAATATACCAACCAAAGTGGGAAAACCATAATAAAATCTCTACAATCACTATTGACTACCACAAATTTTGCTTATTGCATTAACCAAGGATCAAAAAAGGAATGGCCAAATCAGGCAATCACCAAACGAAGTAAGTAACATTTGATTCCACATTTAAGAGGGAAATGCCAAGCTCATAGCTACAGTTATGGTTCAAAGGATTCACTAAGAAAGTTACACTTGTTAGGCTGAATTCAGAAAACAATCACAATTTTCAGATTACTACTACTATTTGCTAAGCATGTTTTAGAGAGAAAACTCTAGTAGTGCATGTCCTTGAATATTGATTGACAAAGGTAATCAAGGGGTCCCACAAATTCAACTATTGGTCCGATGCCAGTCATTTCGGGTCTTTGCCAAATCAAACTTATGGGTAAATCTTTGTCATGGCTACTACAGTAAAACAGTGTTCAATCAGCTTAACCCCATGTGAACTTTCTCTAGCTTTTGGACTAAACAACTTACTTGTCGCCCAATATGAACTGGTTATAGGAGGAAGCCGCAACCACAAGCATATACAAAAGCTTTCGCTTTGCTTTATGAATTTCATCCTTTTTCCTGTTGAATAGGAATGGCAATGACTAAAACGAAACGATAAAATTTTGTTTTGTCGCTATCTCAAAACACTTTTCCAAAGCCCCGCTGTTTTTAACTGGCTTAGTACCAAATAATTATGTTCCAAATTCGAATCCTGCAAATTCCAAGCCCTTTAGCGGCATATATCGAGTCGTTTTCAGGGCAATATTCCTTTTCAAATCCCATATGATTCGAGACCGGCTTTCAATTTTTGGGCAAGTCTGGGCCATGTTTTTGCTCCTGTCCTTTATTGAATTTAGGGCGCGCGCTGCAACTAGAGTGGGTTTTAACTTTAACGGGTCAGGTCTGGACATATTCACAAGCGTACACAAAATATACACATATGTAACGTATCGAAGTTTTTTTTGTGCTAATCTGTTCTTCTATTCTAGAGCTTTATATATATTCTATTCCAGTGGAGAAAACCAGCAACAAGGCACCAAAAAAGGATTTCAAGTAATACAAATACGAGGGTACCCCACTTGCTTGAATGAAGCATGGCCTGTAACAATGATTTCGTCCCATCAACCTGCATTGCATAATAATACTTATGAACAAAAGTAAATCAAATAGATAAGCCAATAATGCAAACTGTTGCAGTAATTATGTTCGACACTTGAAAGATCAACTTAGAGAATTCCATGTGCAAGTAGTTCTCTTGTAGGCTACATCTTTCAAAACGAAAGAAAAACATTAGGCTCATTAATTCATTCTACTTAAGACATGAATTCCTTTCTGCATAGAGATGATAATGACTATGATGCAGCTTTTCAGCAGTGCATTCTTATATAAAAGCTCTGTAAATCTTGCAATTTTCCACTCTATAGTTATGTAATTAATATAGCTACCAAAGCAAGGATAAGAAAACTAGGAAACCAGAAGAGAAGACGGAAATATACCAAGTTATTTTCCGGTGAATGCCAATAAAAACCTTGCAGAGCAGCTGGGAAAATCTCACAAGCAGCTAAAGCATATATTACGAGAGCATTCATTCCCATCCACTGGAGTAACACGAAAGGCTTTCTAAAATGTTTGACATCTACCTGCATCACATACAGCCAAAGAACTTTGCTTAGTTGCATTCCTAATTACTTTTAGAAATATAAATCTCACTTAGAGAAGATTTGGGCCAAGCAATGAAGCAATGCATCATAACATCATTACAGGGAACAGAGTTCAAACCTACAAAGACTTATTTTGCAATTCCAACATACCACAAGACAAGCCTATATCTCATTTACAGAAGATGACAAGCCAATCACTAAGAAGAACTTACTATGTAAAAGATAAAGGTTAAGAACAAGCCTGATGCTCCTGCAGTGATGCACATATAGCTTAAAGTATACAGTGGTTTGGAGAATGGAATGCCTGTTACAAATACCAGCCATTAATCGGATAAAAACAACAAAACTCACAGATAGTTATATGACACAACTTACCTAGCATCTCCAAACTAAATCCTGAAATTAGTAACAGAAAGGAAGAAATGGACCAAAAAAGCACTCTCTGCATTTGCCCCTGCAGAAGATATATGAAGAGCAATTTCACCAACAAAGCATGACATAGTATTGGCACAACCCATTTTCCTTTTTGGCAAGAAAATTTAGTGTACGATCAGCCCAAAGATGCAGACGTCCTATCAAAGAATGAGAACATACCTTATTATGCAGAAGTATATGTCCAAAATGCAATCCCACAAGACAAGTAAGGACAGCCATTATTGAGCTGCAGAAATTCCTCGGGGTAAAAGTATAAGAATTTCAGATACGCTACTGAGAATAGATATCATAATGAGTAACTCTTTACAACTTTGATGATCAACATTAACAGCCACCATGGAGAACTAAAAACAAGATCGAATATAAGGAGATCTCAACCTTAAGATTCCCTCAGGGTCGAATGGAGCAAGGCACCATTCAGGTGAATCTGGTGGCAGAGGCCCATAGTCTGGAGAATTAACACTGCATTCCTGTTAATGAAAAGGGTGCATGTGTTATTATTAATTAGTGATTGAGTATAACAAAGGGTGTTCAGTAAAGGCGAAACAAGATTTAAGACTACAAAAGAAAACAAATGAATTATGGAATGACCTTTGTTCTTCTGTACACAGGGCGTTGATATAGATGTTGTTCACCCAGAAAATACCGATCGACATAGCCAACAGCATTACATGGAGGTTCAAGACTGCCCCTAACTCCACATTGCACCTATTAAAAGAACAAGCTTAATAAGTTCCATGCAGCAAAAGGAAAAGCACAAGAACAAACTAGAATTTTAAGCTTTAATGACAGCATTTACTAGCTTCTGGTTGAAATATTCACAAAACTAGGAATAGAATACAATGAAAACCATTATTATATCTATCCCATAAACTGTAGGTTCAAAAAGTTTACTTTCATAGTTTTATTTACTTATTATCAAGAATATATACTCACTCACAATTTGAGTTTGGGATCCATTGGTGAATAGATTCAGGCTTGGAGCTTGAAATTCCCAGTTTGGAACATAAAGGCCATAGAGCAAGCACATATAAAAGGATAATAGTAGGGTAGCAAGAATCCTGCAGATATAGTAACAGTAAAAAATTTGTAATCTGATTGCTTTCAAAGTTGTAGAAAAAAGTGGGCCATAAAATCCATAAAAAAAGGTGAGGAAAATCTTTACAAAGACTTTAATACACAGTATATTTAATTCCTAACCACTGGACATAATATTTCCTAAGAAATGCCGTTGGAGAGTCAACTGTGACACTGTTAAGAAGCCAGATTTCCGATACTGATGCCATCAGATATCCAATTGAGATCCTCTGTAGACAATAAACCATGAAAACAATGCAAATTAGCTTAATATATCCATGAGAACTCAATATCTATTTAGTATATGCAGCAGATTGCATTTAATGGAAATAAAGAATTTGTCAACACTAGTAGAAGAAGTGATTTGTAGAGGCATAAGCAACTTACTGTTGTTGCATAGTCAGGCAAGGAGCATGCTCTAGAGAAAGATAAAGGAGTACTGCATGCCTCAAGTATTTAATAAATATTCAAGCACATGACCAGGAAAAATGTTTCAAATAGCTGGCCCTCACATTGGAAAGACATTAATAACACAGAAGATACATTTCCTAATGTACTATAAGGTCTTTTCCAAATAAATATAAATTTAACACCATTTAGTGTTTATCAAGCACATATCACATTTAATAAGAATTATATGGCGGGGACCTTATTTGCATGGAATTAACCAATAAAAGAGAAGAAAACATCAATGTAATTTACATTAAAATATACATATTACCTGTAGCACGCCTAGCCATCGTATCTTGGCCACATCAACTCCATATGTTAAATTGTTACTCCCATGAAAATATCCACCTATATGCATATCCAAAAAGATTAGAAACCAGAGCACCAAGCTGTATTAATTAAATCCATTATCACCTTCTGCAATTAAAATCATCAAGTAGGCAACAAGAATGGTTGTTTTAATTATGGGTAGGCATACACAATTGACAATATTAGGCTATTAGCTGACAGATTCAATTTACTTTAACAACCAAAAAAGTCGATTAATCAGGTAGTCCAAAGATAAAAGAAGCTTCACATCACAAAACAGACTAAAAGGCCCCTGTCAAGCTATCCCAAAATCTGCATGAGCAATGGGGCTCTCTAGTCTAGACTTGTCAGAAGGCAATAAAACAGTGACTTCTCCTCAAGAATACGATAGGTGAAAGTGACAACCTTGTAGAAACAAGCCCAGCAGAAACAGCTTGATTGTCCTCAATATAACTTTCTTTGTTGCCAACGGTTTGCTGGAAGCTTTCTGCATTATTAAACATGTAATTAACATAAGAATTTAATGTGGCTTGCTTCTGCAATTGATTATTTATATTGTGAAGATGTATACACGCTTCTGTGCATTTTCTACCAAAAGTATCTATGGTTTTGCTGTTAAACAGTCATTAAACAAAGGGAAAAGCTCAGTTAAACACCTTTCATAAAAAGAACCTTGAGATTCAATCCTATGCTTGAGAATTTCACCTTAAAGGCAAGGCTAATGGAGACTCCAACACCAAAAAGAAAAAATGGCATCACAAAATCAGCAATCGTCACACCGAACCACGGAGCGTGATTAATAGATGGAAAAGCCCCTCCAGCATCATCAACCAAAATCATTAACTACAATAAGGAATATTACAAATTGAGTTGAAAGCTATATTAATATAGATAACTCATAATGACAAAATTAAGAGAAAAAGATGCCACATGATCATAACCTCGGATGCTTAATGAACAAAATAACAACAGAAGCAAACAAACAAGCTTAGTAAAATACCAGCAGATTTCTGTCAGTTTTACTCAGAAAGCTCATTAAATATTCTTAAAAGTCTAAAACTTTCCATTTAAGTCTCCGCTTCAATCAATTCAATGCTGTCACTATTAATAGGGTAATAGTAATAATCAGTTTGCTAACCTAAATGCTGCAAGTAAATTGTCACAGAGCTTCTCTCTACTGAATACAACTCATATGGCTATAACTGTATTTAAGGGGGGAAAGGAAAACCTAAGAACAACTGGCATACCAAATTGGAATCTCTAAACGAATAACACTTTCGCTAAAACTGAATTACAAATAAAGAGTGTATGTAATATTTGAAACGTACCGCGACTGTGAGGCCACGGAAAACATCGAGAGATACGAGCCGTTGATTAGAGTCGTTGAGAGTGAGTTTAGGGGCATCTGGTTGGTCGGATGTTGAGGAAGCGGCGATCTCATCTTCGTTTCCGTCGGAGGAAGGATTGTGGAGAAGAGGTTGTCGCTGTTCTTCTGATTCTCCCATTGCGACCAGCGCTGACATTTCTACAGCTCTAATTGCTTTTTCCACGTTCAGTTCGTATCTGGCGATAGTGAAAACCACCGCCAGCGGGGGAAGACGGTTTAAGACTTAAGAAGACGAGTAGCGTGCTTGCTTTAGCGCCAGCGAGGCTAACGGGCATATTTTATGGGTCTTTGGCATTTAATTTTCATATTGATCAATATTTAAATAACTTATATAAAAATAAATAAAGTATATATTTTTTTTAAATCAATAATAATAAAGGTAATTATTACGTCATTTATTATACACTTGTGTAATTAGAAGGAAATGCCAAAAAATTGCCTTAGCTTATGATAATGAGATTCCATGCATTAATAATCCTGCACCTCTTTCCAATTTTGCACCAATCAAAGAGAAAGTTTTGCCAGCTCAAAGCACGCTTTTACAGAATCATCATAAATTCATGCCTAATGTTTACCAAGTTAAGAATTAAGCAAAGGAGATTACTCAATAGAAACCAGAGAAGCAAATTAAGAAGGGACAAAAACAAAAAGAAAGAAAGAAAAAAAGAGAACGATATGCCAGAAAGAACCAACATATGGGGGGGTTCGTTTGATACAAACATAGTAGAAGAAGAAGAAGATCGAGGCATTGATGGAAACTACTATGACAGAGCAGCGTATAGATCACCGTCGGATGAAGAAGTGAAGCAAGGCTGGTTTCTAAGGCCAGCAGCCATGGAGATGGAACGCAAGAGGAAAAAAAGGAAAATTTGCATGAATCCAGCGGTTGTAATCAGGACCCTGGTGGTGCTTGTCATGTTGCTTGGCTTCATAGCCCTCGTCACTTTTCTGGTGATCCGGAGCCGCCGCCACCGGCCACCTCCTGTCCAAGACAATTACACCATTGCTCTTCAAAAGTCGCTTTTGTTCTTCAATGCACAAAGATGTACGTCTCTTTTGTTTTCTTTTTCTTTGGCAACACACAATAATTAATACTGCCTCTAATTAACTCTAATAAAACCATCCTTAATTACACACGGTTAACCATTTTTTCCCCTTTTTCCAAGTTCATTGAACTGGTAATTAGATTATTCTGTAGCTAGTCAATCATCTTAATGGCCAGTTTTTAAATGAAATTTTGTAATTTCTTGTTTAACTCTTAATGGTAAAATGACCCTGTTTAACTCTCGATGAATTTTGCTCTGCCATGTCTGTTTTTACTTTTTATAGCCGGAAAACTTCCAGCAAATAACAATGTTTCATGGCGGGGTGACTCCTGTTTGGACGATGGAAATGGCTATTTGAACGGGCTACAGGGTGGCTACTACGACGGAGGAGATGCAGTCAAGTATAGTTTCCCTGCATCTTTTGCCATGACCATTTTGAGTTGGAGCGTGCTAGAGTATAGCGCAAAATATGAAGGTGCAGGGGAACTCAACCATGTCAAAGACATTATCAAATGGGGCACAGATTACCTACTGAAGACTTTCAACTCCACTGCAGATTCAGTAGACAATGTTGTTTCACAAGTTGGAGAAATTGACAATTCTTCAAAAGAAGCAAAAACAAATGAAGGGAACTGTTGGATTCGTCCCGAGAGCATTAGTTACACAAGGCCTGTGATTCCATGTTCTACTTGTCCAGCTTTAGCTGCAGAAATGGCTGCCGCCTTAGCTGCTGCATCCATTGTTTTCAAAGATGATCAAGGATACTCTAAGAAATTAGTCCATGGAGCTGATATACTATTCAAGTTTGCTACAAAAGGGGAAGGTGAAAACTATGCTGGTGGTTCAGATCCTCCATCACATTATAATTCGTCCGGTTTCTGGGACGAGTTTGTTTGGGGAGGGGCTTGGATGTATTGTGCTACTGGAAATTCTTCCTATATTGACCTTGTTACTAAACCTGGTCTGGCAAAACATGATGATGCTTTCTGGGGAGGTCCTGACCGTGGAGTGCTTAGTTGGGACAACAAACATGCTGGTGCTCAGTTGCTGCTCAGCCGTATGAGAATGTTCTTAGATTATGGCTATCCATATGAAGAAATGTTGAAGACCTTTCATGACCAGATAAATGAAGTTATGTGCTCTTACCTTCCAGACTCATCCAACTTCAATAGGACTAGAGGAGGCCTAATTCAATTAAACCATGGGAAACCTAAACCTCTTCAATACGTTGTAAATGCAGCATTCTTGGCTGCCCTTTATACTGACTACCTTCAAGCTGCATTCATACCAGGATTGCAGTGCGGATCTAAATTTTATCCGAAGGAAGCATTTCGAGATTTTGCAAAGGCACAGATCAATTACATTCTAGGGAGAAATCCAAAGAGTATGAGTTATGTTGTAGGTTTTACTGATAATTTCCCTCAGCATGTGCACCACAAGGGAGCATCAATTCCTAGCGATATCAAGCATCAAAACTGTCAAGAAGGATTAAAATGGAGGGACAGTAAAGAGCCGGACCCCAATACGATTGTAGGAGCCATGGTTGCAGGACCTGATAAGGATGATGGTTTCCAAGACAATCGGTCCAACTACAATTACACAGAACCATCAATTGCTGGAAATGCAGGCTTAGTTGCAGCACTTGTGGCATTGTTAGATAAAAGTAGTCCAGGCATTGATAAGAATACAGTATTCTATGCAATTCCTCCCATGTCTATACCTCAACCACCACCCCCACCACCCTATAAACCTTGAGATTCGATGGTGATGCTATAGAAATACTCTTTTCTTCTGTCATATAGATATTTTCCTTTCAGTTTTGTTATCTAACTTTTTGGAGGACAAAAATTTCTGTTATGAAGATATAGTTTCAAAAATTGTCTAATGCTCTTGTCATAGTTTCCTCAATCTAGATACAATTTGATGGGTTGTTTTCTAAATGAATCTTCATTCCAGATTGCATTGGATCATCAATATCTTATTTCTAAAAGTGTAGCCTGGGATAACCTGTAGCATTCATAAGGTCGCCAAACTTCCGAGCTGCTGCCGTCAAAGTGGCATTGCTTTTGCAGAAGGCAACCCTGATATATCTACTTCGATAGATGCAACTTTCATCAGATAGTTGATCCGAAGAAGACTCTCTATGGAAAAATCCACGTCCTGGTACAACAACCACCCCTGCCTGTTTGATTAATTCCTTCACATATTCTACCTGAAACATTTATTCAATGTACCATTATAAAGTTTGCAACTTAGCATGATGCTGTCAAAATAAGTTAATTAGTGCTAGTAGTGGTTAGCTACTGATAAGAAGCCTATTGAGTAAAAAGCATAAATCTACTTACATCAGAAAGTAAGCAATTCTTAGGAAGTTCTGCAAACAAAAAGAAGGAACCCTGAGGCTTAAACTGAATTTGGAAACCAATTGAAGTGAGTAACTCCATGGCAAAATCTCTTTTTGATTGATACTCCTGCCAATCAACAGTGAAAGAATGACACTAAAATAAAGCAAGGAAATTCATGATATCACAATTTGACTGCATTGAAAGAACAAGGAATTGCTAATTTGCTATTGGCTTTGTAGAATTAAGTAAAGAACTGTTTTCTTCATGAACTTACTGCTCTCAGAGTTTCAAAGTATTCGGCAGGGCTTCTCAAAGCAGTTAAAGCAGCTTCCTGGAAAGGTGCTGGAGCAGAATCTGTAATTTTGACATGAATGTTTCGAATTGCAGATGCAGCAGAAGGGGGAGCAATAGCCCATCCAATTCTCCATCCTGATAAACTTAACAGTAAAACTCTAATCTCAAATAACAAATTGAAGCATAACCATTTTTAGAGTTAAATTCTATGGCAACTTCTCTTACCTGTAACGCTAAAAGTTTTAGACAAGGAGGAGGTAATAATAGTCCGTTCCTGCATTCCTGGAAGTGAAGCAAGGGAGACATGCTTTTGGTTGTCAAATGTTATGTATTCATATACCTGCGGAAACAGCCACCGAAAGACATAAACGAAATAATTCACCATATTCCTTATTCATGCTTCACATTCATAAGTCTAAAGTGTTATAATACTTCATCTGTTATAGCCAGGCAATCCCACTTGCGACAAGCTTCAGCAATAACTTCAAGCTCTTCTCTGGAGAAAACTTTGCCAGTTGGGTTGTGAGGACTGTGCCCTTCATATCAGAACACTTTTAGAACATATATTTTAAACAAACAGAAATTTCAAGCATGTTAGTACTCTATACAGTAAACAAGTTCATAATCCATGTCTCTTTTGAAACAAAACAAAATGATCCGACCTGTTTAAAACTATAGCCTTCGTTCTGCTATTGAAAGACCTCATCAATTTGTCAGGGTCCAAGGTCCATTGAGGTGGATCAAGCGCCACGTATACCTGCAATTTCCATTTTTGTTTCACTTTTTAATAAATGGTAAATTCTAACAGGAGTTGTTTTTAAAAATCAAGCTTACAGGAATTCCCCCAGCCATAGTTATGCATGCTTCGTATGTTTCAAAGCAGGGGTCAAACAGGACAACTTCATCTCCCCGGTCTATAACTGTTCACATAGAATTTCATATTTATACAATTTAGAAAAGGGGAAAAATGAAAATCATTAATTCGAACTTGAGGAGAAAAAAATACATACTAGCAAAAATTGCTGATGCAAATGCCTCAGTTTGTCCACAGCAAATAGCTATGTCGGTCAAAGGGTCAACGTTTAAACCATACATCCTCTTCGTTATTAAAGCCAATTCATCACAAATTCCTTGCACGTGCCTAATTCCATGACCAAAAGTTGACAAAAGTCAAACGTTAGGACCCATTTCGTTTTGAAAAATAAAACTGAAGAGTGAAGACAGAAGAGAGGAAGAAGAAGAAGAAACCTGTATTGGTTGAAGTCAGAATTAATGGCGGAAACGGCAGCGTTTTTGATACAAGAAGGAGCAGGGAAGTCAGGGAAGCCTTCCGCAAGGTTAATGGCGTTACATCTCTGAGCAAGGTATGAGAGTTCTTGTATTGGAGACGGAGTAAACTTCTTTGCAACGGAAGATAGCTTCTCTTCCATGGCTTCTTTCCCAATGCTTCCGAGTTCTGCCTTATCTTCGTGCTATTTTTGCAAATTGCGAGGCGGCATTCTAGTATAAATACTTTTTTGTTTTTTACAGTGCTTGTATTTACCAAAACGGTGTTGCTTAATGTTTTTTTTTTTTGTGAAAAAAAGGAATTAAAAGTTTATCATGCGGAAATTCATGTTGGGTCACTGTTGAAGATATAATGGGTATTTCACTATTTTTGCTTTTCTTCTTTTGAGCCGAAATCACTATTTTTGCTTTTAATATTGCTTGCAATTTGCATACCCCCAACTTTCAATTATTGATAAATTTCTATGGCTTTAATTAAAGTTTGGTAGAGACAATTATTTGCCTCGTCTACTCGCATGTGATGTGTATACATAGTTATTAAACCCGGCTCGGAGAACGACCCGCTTGAGGCTTCGGGTCACGGATCAATCGGTTTAACCGTCGGGTCAATTGGATCAATGTGGATTAATAAATAATATTTTTTAAATATTTTTATAACTTTTATATTTATTATTTCTATAACTAAATTTATTAAATCTAATTTATAATATTCTTACATAATGATATAAATGGAAATAATTATATTTTAGCATATAAAACTATAAAAAATGAATTTATTTCCATTAATTATCAATTATCCAACCATGAGCCATGTTAATTTAAATAAATAAAGTAGGATAGATGTAAAAAATTTCATTAAGAATATAATACTTATTAAATTTTGTTATTTTTTAATTTATTTTTAAGGTTTATTATATAATTTACAATATTTCCCTTAATATACATATTAAAAAAATGAAAAAAAATGGATTTAAATGTAAATTTTAATGAAATACATTAACCCACCGGGTCATTTGAAATCCGGTCGGATCACCGGGTTAATCCGGGATTCAACGGGTCACACCGGGTTTCAACGGGTTGTTTCCTTAAACGGTCCAAATATTAATCCGGACCGATTCCAGCTCCGGATCACCGGGTCGAACGGTCCGACTGCCGGCCGGACCGGGTTTAATAACTATGATACATACAATTTACTTTAAATCTCCGAAAAAATCACCTTTTTTTTTCCTTTAAAGAAAACAGCTTAAATATACACAATATGATCAACAAATGAAAAATGCAGTTTATAGAAAACATATGATGTAAGTAGTAAGAAATAAGACTGTAATATATGCAAAAACTAAGAGCTCGTTTGGCATCGTTTCCGTTTCCTGTTTTCTGTTGCCAATTTTCTGTTTTTGGAAACAAAACAGTGAAAACATGTTTGGCAGGCTGTTTCTGTTTTCAAAAATTTTGGAAACAGAAGCAGTGTTTTGGAAAAAAGTGGAAGTAAGAATTTTGTGTTTTCATGTTTTTCCAAAACACTTTCAAAACACAGAAGCACGATGATGAACAGTAACTCACATGCTTTTTAACCATTTTTTTAAAACTTTTTTATTTAAAAACATACAACCAAAATGTATATCCAAACATGTTTTTGTTTTCAAAAATTGACAGCGCAACAAAAACAAAACGAAAACGAAACAAAAACAAAAAACAGAAAAACGAAAACGATGTCAAATGATCCCTAACCAAGTAGAAATGGCAAATCCATGAAATTGTTTCTTTCACTATTGATAAAGTTTGATTATTTATTGAACTGCTTACCAAAATTTGAAAAAGACAACACACTAGCCAACAAATTAAGAAATTATTGAAGGATTAACTGAAAGAAAAATTAATGATAACATTTTATGAGAAAATCAATTAGTAGTATAATTAAAGTAAATTTATGATGACTATTAGTGATGGTAAATATTTTGAAGGCAATGATTAAAACATGTGACATTGAAATTGAGTGCTAGTTATCCCTTTTTTTTTTAAATTTAATAATAATAGACACTCCAATTGTTCATTGTCGATTTAATAAGGGGAAACTGTTTTTATATGCACAATTTTTTTTTTTTTGGTGAAAGTATGCACAATTTGTGTACATAGTATCCTTTGGATATGTTTATGGAGTTAGACTTGATTACGTGGATATTTGTAGGGTGTCTTTTCTTTCTTTTTCTTCAAAATAAAAACTAGTAGATCAAAGTATTAAAACGATATTAACATTGTACTGTTTCATCATGGAGAAGTTTGTCTTTACAAAGGGAGGTTTCAGATAGTAAAGATAAATATTCCGTAACACTTACAAGAGTAGCTATTGCCAAGTTTAGCTAGCGCATCCATTGCTTGAAGCCTCTTAGCAAGGTCCTGCAAAAAGAATCCAATCCTGTTGATCACAGTCTCTCATTTGGTAGGCTATCAGTAAATTCCGAAAAACTCGCAGGTGAAAATCTAATGACTCTGTAAATCTCAAACTAGGTCGGCAGTTTGTCCTAACCTTGGAGATGAGATAGGCTACCCCATGCTCATAAATTTTTAACAAAAAAAAAAATTCCTGCAAAAAGAATAAACTACTGCATTTATCATTTGAAATGGCAGCAATAACATCAATACACTGTCAATCCCAATCTCTAGATTAATATTTAGTCTTTGGGCCAGCATTAATCTATCTCTAAGTGCCTATATTTCAATTAGGAAATTTGAACAAATTCCTAAGCTCCTGAAACAACCAGGAACCGTTGATAATTTGTATGACTCGAATGATAGTTTGTAGCATAACTAGATAGTTTGTACAAAGGATTTATGAATATAACACTTTTATATACAAAAACTATCATTTAATCTCATCTTACTTTCAAAAACATAACACTGGATTCGAATCTGTATTTTCCAAATTAAAAACTACTAATTAGAGTTTCCGTTAATTTCTTACAAGTTGATCGGTCCGCGCTGGCGCTATGGGTGTTCTTTTTTTAGGATCGTGATTTATTACTCTAAACATAATTAAAAAAAATTCTCTGTAAATATAATAATTTATTGAAAACGTAGTCTTGCATTAAACAGATCACACTTAAAAATTAAGATTCAATTGTCTCAAACACTGATTCTTGATTCTTAAAAAAACGCATAACCTATGCAAAATATTAAAAACTTCAGCAGTAATTTTATAATTATTCAGTTGCTTTCATCTTTGATTCTGAGGTCTTCAGCCTTTCTTTAAAACAAGACAAACACAAAGTAGCTCATTTTAAAAAGCACTGATATAAACTCTTAATTTAATACAAAAAGATGACATTTAAAAAAAGGAAACGGATAATTACAAAAAATGGCCTAAGAAAAAGAAATGGTGAGAAACTAACATAGAGTCTTTTTAATAATTAAGCAAGTGAGAAAAAGATAAAAAAATAAAAAAATTTAACCGGAGCCTCTCTTATAAGGGGCCTTTGGTAAATTTCATAGGTGTTTCAAATAACATTTAGTATATATATATATATATATAAAATAGAATTATTTGCTTTTTATTCAAGTTAAGTTAAGAATAGTTTTAAGTTACCTAAAAAAAGTTTTAAGTCTCGTTAGTTCTAAACTAATTATTTACTGTATGGAACATGAAATATTAAAATCCAAATCCTTACATCGACTGATGGCTTTCATTAATTTGTGAACTTCTGCATTTTGATACTCTTAGACAAAATCACAAGTCACAACATAAGAATCATCCATATAATGTTCAATTTTCAATTAAATCATGTAATTTAGAGATTACTTATGATCACATAACAAAACAAACCCAAATTATCAAGATGAGAATATGTGATGATCTGTATTTATCCAAAAAAATCTAAAAATGATCTGTATTTAGTACTTTCCTTATTCAAAAAATTTGAAAATAATCCGATGGATAGGGAAAAAGTCTCCATTATTACAAGTTTCTTTTTATCATTTTCCCTTTTCTTTTCTTTAATGGAAGGAAAATTGTATTAATCTATTCTGTGAGCTGGATTCCATAACGGCATAAGAACGTTAGGGTTCCCCAACTTTCAAATTCAAAATCAGTGGCATCATCGTTATTAACACCACATCAAAGCCCAAATTCTACCAATTAAATAATAAATAATTTCGAAAAGGAAAGTAACGAAAACAGAAAAGGAAAAAGAGATCCTCTATATACAATTTCACTCTTTCACCCTTGGCCCCTCCTCTCTCGATCCGTTCGAATAAACGCTCCAAAAACCCTCCTCTCCTTATTATTATTGTCATTTCCTTTCTCTCACTCTCTTCCAAAAACCGCGTCACTCTCTTTCGCTCTGTCATTTTCTCAAACAACCGATCGTTCCCCTCCGACAATCGTACAACACATCTTACCGGCAAACTAATCGGCGATTCGATCAGATTGAGAAGAACGAAAGAGAATTTTACTATCGAAAGAGAGTGAAAAGATGTCTTTGAGGCCGAGCGCGAGAACCGAGGTTCGACGGAACCGGTACAAGGTGGCGGTTGATGCCGAGGAAGGTCGGCGGAGAAGAGAAGATAACATGGTCGAGATCCGAAAGAATAAAAGAGAAGAGAACCTTCTTAAGAAACGCCGCGAAGGACTTCTCGCTCAACAACAACAACCTCAGCAACAGCAGCTGCTCTCTTCCTCCGCCGCTTCCGAGAAAAAGGTATATTCTACTGATTAATTGATTTGATCCGCTGGATCATGAATTATAACTAGGGTTAACTTGCTGCCGTACATGAATTTTTATGGTTGTATTATCGCTGTTCGGTAGTTGCTTTATACCGATTGGATATTATGTTTACTAGTGCCAATAAATTGCTGATTAGGTGGTTGCTGAAAACCGTTATTAGTTAATTAATTGAAGTGAAACGTTTGTTTAATTTATTGATTTTAGAAAGCCTCAATAAAGAAAGATATGGGATTATTTATTTATTTATTTGTTACTAAAATGGTTTTTATGTGCTTTACAATCTAATTGCAGTTAGAAAGTCTTCCTGCTATGGTTGCTGGTGTTTGGTCAGATGACAGGAATGCGCAGCTTGAGGCAACTACTCAATTCCGAAAGTTGCTATCGATAGGTTGGTAATTTGTTTTGTTTTTTCTTTTCTATAATTCATTTTTAGTTCTGGTTGTTTTCTTACTCTTGTTTTATCTGCAGAACGTAGTCCTCCTATCAATGAAGTCGTTCAATCAGGTGTTGTTCCTCGCTTTGTTGAGTTCCTTGCTAGAGATGACTTCCCGCAGCTTCAGGTATGATAAGTTATTATGATTTTGCTCATTTCTCTTTCAGATTGTTTTGATCATTTAAGCTTCTAACAGTTTTATTGTTTACTCTTTTTGTGTTGTCTTGTCTAGTTTGAGGCAGCTTGGGCTCTTACAAATATTGCTTCAGGAACTTCAGAAAACACCAGGGTTGTAATTGATCATGGAGCTGTACCTATATTTGTTAAACTCCTAGGTTCTCCAACTGATGACGTACGCGAACAGGTAAACATTGCAGCTGAAAGTGATCTTCTATTTATTTATACAGTCTAGTTTTCATTGCTTATGTGTGTCACTGTTCTTTTGGAATTATAGGCTGTTTGGGCATTAGGAAATGTTGCCGGAGACTCACCTAAATGTCGTGACCTGGTCCTTGGCCATGGGGCCTTGGTGCCACTGTTGGCACAATTCAATGAGCATGCAAAACTTTCTATGTTGCGGAATGCAACCTGGACTTTGTCAAACTTTTGCAGGGGCAAGCCACAGCCTTCATTTGAGCAGGTTTGACTTTCATGTATTTTGAATTGTTGGAGTAGTTAGGACTCTTTTCCACTAATTTGGTGATGTCTTTTGCTGATGCACGGTGCTCTCAAAATTTAATAAGCAGACAAAACCGGCTTTGCCAGCTCTTGAGCGTCTTATCCATTCAAATGATGAGGAAGTCCTTACCGATGCATGCTGGGCACTGTCATATCTCTCAGATGGTACTAATGACAAAATCCAAGCTGTTATTGAGGCAGGTGTCTGCCCTCGACTTGTTGAGCTCTTGCTGTAAGTGTTTGATTCTTCCTGTTTTTCAAATTAATTTTGATTTGATGAATTTGTTTTCCTTATTTTATCTTCCCTAGTAGTGCTTGTAATTCTGGATATTTTGAATATTTCTAACTCATGGTCCCTTTTTTGCGGTTAGTCATCCGTCCCCAACAGTCCTCATTCCTGCTCTTCGAACAGTTGGGAATATTGTTACAGGGGATGACATGCAGACTCAGGTATAATGTTTTATCACGTATTTCTTTCTTTCCTGTTGTTTCAATCTCTTTTTGTGGACATATGGTGTGACATATCCTTGAATGGATCCTGACTCATGCTTCTTTGTAAACCATGTACCTTGCTGCTCATATATTATTAGGATGATTTTCAGAATAAAGCTATTGTAAATTAATGCCTGTTTGAAGATTTTAAAGCTAGGCATCCATTTGGTTAATGAAGATAATAACTATGTATTCTACTCCATGGTTAATTGGCACCTTGTGCGTTTTAATGCCTTTAATTTTCATTTGGATCTGAGAGAATTCTTGATGGTTAGCATTATGTGTTCATAGCATTTGGTGCTCTTCATTTGACTGCAATTATGTCGACACTTTAGTTTGGCTGTTGCTTCATTACTCTTGATGCTTTGTGTTATACCCCTTTCAGTGTATAATAAACCATCAAGCTCTTCCATGCCTTTTGAACCTGCTGACAAATAACTACAAGAAGAGTATCAAGAAGGAAGCTTGCTGGACCATCTCAAACATCACTGCTGGAAATGTAGATCAGATTCAGGTAAGCAAATCCATCTAGCATCATAAACTTAAGTCTGATGGTATTTGAAGTTAACCTCATTTGTGGCCTCTTAGTTTGAATAGATTTTATTTGGACAATGAATTTTGAAAATCTTTTGCAGTCTGTAATAGAGGCTGGTATTTTTGCCCCTCTAGTCCATCTACTTCAAAATGCTGAGTTTGAGATCAAGAAAGAAGCTGCTTGGGCAATTTCAAATGCTACATCTGGTGGCACCCATGAACAAATAAAGTATGTTTTTTTGCCACTATCATTCTCTGAAGAGTTCTTGATCTAATTTTTCATAAATAACGAGTTTTCCCCCCTTTCTTGTTGTGGCCAGATTTTTGGTGAGCCAAGGATGCATTAAGCCATTGTGTGATCTTCTAAACTGTCCTGACCCAAGAATTGTCACAGTTTGTCTGGAAGGTCTTGAAAACATTCTGAAGGTTGGTGAAGCCGAGAAAAACTTGGGTCATACAGGAGAAGCCAATGTCTATGCCCAGTTAATTGATGATGCTGAGGGGTTGGAAAAGATTGAAAACCTCCAAAGTCATGACAACAATGAAATCTATGAGAAGGCAGTGAAGATTCTAGAAACATATTGGGTGGAAGATGATGACGAGCCATTACCCCCTGGTGATGCTTCACAGTCTGGGTTTCAATTTGGGGGCAATCAAATGCCTGTGCCTTCTGGCGGATTCAATTTCAGTTGAAGGTATGCATTTAAATATTACCTTTTCCAAGGAAGCTAACTTGGTCTGAATTGATCTGCAAATTGAAATATTGGTTCATCTCAATACATTTAGGGCTGTATACTGTTATGAGAAGATAGTGTTTTCAACCAGACAGTAGGGTGTAGTAAATGTGTGGATAGTTAAATAGTAATGGACTATATACATGGAATATACATTGTGCCATTCGTCATAACAAACAATTGGTCTGACCTGAGGCCCCTCATTGTTGTGCTTTTATCATATAATATAATTTAATAGAAGTTGTAACAAGAATAGAATGAATTATATTGAGCTTTGGGTCTGGAGTAGTTTGCATACAGCTTATGGCGCATTATTTTGTAAACCAATTCAGCTTTAGACTGGCATCGGGTGTAATTGCTTAGAAATTTGCAATACAATAATACTTACTTTTGGTATGTTGGTTAGATGTTCTAACACCTTAGAATTTGCAGGACACTTGGTTGGAGTAGAATGAAACCCAGATATCGGTACTTTCTTGGTGCTTTCGGGAATTCAGATATAGTTGAAGTGATGCCAAAGTATGTTTTCTTAAGAAGTCATTGAATAAAAGACAAGGTGTATGATACCATGGTAAAAACGTTTGAAGAGTCTGGAAGCCACACAAATACCTTTTTACTTTTCCATGCGGTAGTTATTCTTTTACAGCATCCTAATTCTCAGATGCAAGGGTGAGGCATGCAGCTCCATAGTTATTCCAACTTCTGGTTCTTTTCCCCCCCTTTTATGCCAGTCCACATCTTATATGCTCCTGCTTATGTGAAAAGGATGTATTTGCTTCCTTTATTAAAGGTCTTTTCTTTTCTTTTTCTTTTCAATATTTCATTTTAGTGATAGTGATGAACTTTCATTATTTGGTCTTTCTGATCAGAAAGACATAGCGATATCAGTTTTGAGGAGGAAAAAGTTTTTTTTTCTTTATATGGTAATGTATCATTGTCAAAAATCCCGAAGGATGTATTGAAGTTATAGCGTTTGTTAAGATTTGTCCGGTCTTTCTTAAATAGAATACTAGTATTATTTATTCCCAAACATTGTGTTCTCGCTTTCTATGCATTCCTTCCCTTCTGATGTGCCTCTGTCATCGATCCTTGTCTTTTTTACATTTGCAAGTACGAAGAATATTTGTACCTTTCTTTTGCATGAACGCCCCATTTCCTGGAAATTGCGGTACATGATGGGAGATTCGTTGCAACTCAATGCAATTTGATGCGGTAAAATTCATTTTTAGCTTCTTCTTTCTTTTTTTTTTTTTTTTTTTTTTTTTTTTTGTGCGTGGAAAATTGATTCATTAGAATTTATTTTCAAGCTTTTAAGTTTTAACCGTGTATATATATTGTGGTGTAAGGCATCTTCAGAAAAGTGCGAGGCAACGGCAAAGTTAGATTTACTGCAATTTAGATAGAAACAAGGAAACTTAAATGACTAAAACGACAACTACCCGTCTTATCACCATAATGAATGTATGAATTTTTGTAATAAGGGTAATTCCGTAAAATCGGAACTACCAGAAAACGAACTAGCGTCCTATGGCTATATGGTATATGCCCTTGTCTCGAGGAAGGAGCGAGGAAGTTGGCCTTCAAACCAAAACAGAGTGAACACGAATTGTCCTGTCTTTCCATTAAATCTTATTAGCAACACAACAGTGCCATAACAGCAATACACTCAAAACTGTTCACAATCACATATCCAAAACTTATCTATTCCCTAGCCAGCCATCGTTTCTTTGGTTTGAAATTGTTGATGAAGATGAAAAGCCAGGTATCTTGTGTCGATGAAGATGACGGCGAATCATTGGCTTATTTTTGGTGGAAAACAGCTGCGAAATCCGATGAATGTGCTAAGCTCAATAAGCTGGACTTTCCTGACGTTTCCATCCTAACACCCAGGCTCAGACTGTTTAGAGAATTAGAGAGATTGGCTGTAATTGCACCTAATGGACTCAATGAGCTTCGTCACAAGCTTATCGGATATCGTTCCGGCGATTTCTGGGTTCCTACCGGTGGAATCAATAAGGAAGATATGAATATTCCTCCTGTCAACACAATACTGTTAGTGGGATTCTCTGGCTCTGGCAAGAGCTCGCTTATAAATCTTATGTACAGTATTCTTGGTCGCTCTGGCCTCATACCCTTTGCTCAAACATCATCAGGTAATTAAGTTCGATTAATGTTAATTGTAACAAAATAGTACTTGAAAAAATTTAATATCAAAATGATTTTAGAAATTGAAGCTTTTTTCGGGTTACCTGTAGGAAGTCGTTCGAATTACACAACCATGTATATGGAAGAACACAACGTGCTGAGATCAATGCGAAGTGGTTTCTGCGTTTTCGATTCGAGAGGGTTTGATTATGGAAATACAAGAGAGGCATTGGAGGAATTGTCGAGTTGGATGAGTGAAGGAATCCATCATAATCAGCTTTGCTTGAGATATGGCGACTGCATACCCATGAGTGATGATGTGGAGAATGATGTGATGAGATCATCTTCAAAATTTGTGCAGAGAAGAGTGAATTGCGTGATGTTCGTAGCCAACATAGCAGAAATTTACAAAGCTTTAAAAGCAGGTGACATTAAGCCGTTAGAGGCTACCAGACAGCTTTTCTGCTCCCCTGCTTTGCGAAAAAGCAGTAAGTTTCTCTTCCTTAATCAATAATAATCATGCTTGTCAAAATCAGTATATTCTTAATTGTTGTACTAATATAAAAATTAATAATAGTCCGTACCTTGTATATTATAATATAATATGATTTGATGTTGGAACAAAGAATTAAATGTGCAGGAACCATCAAAACAAGTACTCTTTTCTCTTTTAGGGTTTAGCCACGAAAAGAATGCAATGGTCCTTTTGTGCTCCTTCAAGTGTCTTTATACAAGTTTCTGGTTCAGATCCTTGAACCATAGCTTTCAAAGTATTCAGATGAATTTGTCAAATGTCTCCACAGTTGTTGATAGGTCATTGTAAACGAAATTGACATTTAGACCTTCCTATAAGTTATGTTCAAAAGATAGGGCATGTTCTTTTCAATCAATTCCTGTTACTTTCACAAGTTTGTTACCTGCTTGGAACTGAAGTTTCTGTTATTCTGCAGACGAAAACCCTCTGTTGATTCTAACACATGGCGACTTGTTAATGGCTGAGGAGAGGATAGATGGCAGGCTGAAGATATGTGAATATCTGGATATAACGGAGACCAACGGAGTTTATGACATTGTCTGCCTCACAGAATATGGGTTCCTAGTTGAAGACTTTGATCCAGTATCAGCTTATGCCTTAACTGAAGCTGTCTACAGGGCACTGCTTATTTCAGACAGAGGCCACTTTCCAAAGCGAAAATTCCAGGACTGGGCACTTTTGATATTATTGTGGATTATGCGTTTCATGGGTCTTTGCTTTGCTGTTCTAGCTGATATCTTTTCCAAACTCGGACACAAACACAAACTGAAGATGCAATTTAAAATCACCAGCCTAAGCAAGGATTTCTAGACGAAAGGAAAAGGGAGTTTTATCATCACTAGGATAATTTGTAGTTCATCTTTGTTTGTACTCATCACTGTAGATTTAATTTATCACTCAAATGAATAAGAGAAACATGGTTTCTCGCATCCTTTTGGATTTGAATATTTGTGCAGTCAATTTTGGTTGATGAAACATCAATGTGCCATGGAACTCTTAATTTAGGCAAAACATTCAACATTGAATAAGCAGAAATATAGTTCCCATGAGGTAATGGATCTTTATACTGTGGTACGGAGTATCTAGTAATTGGTATTATAATGGCAAAAATTTGATGAATATTCCATTTGAGAGAAGCACAACATGTTTATATTCCTAGCTAGCTGATTAATTATTTTGGTCTAAACGAGCTGAATGGGAATTAGTAGGTGCTTAATTGGGCATTATTAACAAAGCTACATTGCTCTCTACCATTTAAAAGACCAGAAATTTCAAATAACAACACTGAACTCATTCTCCCATCCATAGAGCTTTGATTTGCAACCTTTTCTTTCAAGGGAAATGAAGGTCCAGAAATCTGACTCTCGTAAATTGCAAGACAAGAACTTTTTAAACATAGAGGATGTCAGATTGACATCTTTATTTATACCAGGGAAAAGAAAGAACAAGTTGTGTAAAAAGTCTATGGCCTTGAGAGTTGAGAGCTTAGATTTTCCTTTAAAAAACTCTTTTGCCACAGTTTCATGTTCTCGAGGGCAACAGGTTTTTCATCTTACTTATCACACTCGTCAAACTCGGCTCAAAGATACTGTATTTTTGGCTTGGGAAATTAGTAGTAAATGAAACAGCAGCAAACAAATGTAATCAAAACAGATTTAATTATTGAAGAATTATTATTAGTGGGGAGCAGAGTAACAGTGGGAGACCTTTTGTTCGTGAAAAATGTTTGTGGGTAGTCTCATTTTAAAAGGGTTTTGGACCACACTGGTAAGAAAGATGGCTTTGCAAGTTGTATGTTGTTAATTGGATGCACCTTTTTGTCTGCTATTAAAGACAAAGATTTAAACTAAATGGGGTTGAGGTTGGTTGTCTTTGCATATAAACCAGAATATATGGGCCGGGTTTTGTCTCTTCTGGTATCGTTTTTCTTTTCTTCTTGGGTTTGGGGGACCTTTATTAGTTGTCCTTGAAAATTAACTATACCCTACTACTATATTCTTTTTCCCAAATTATTTGATTTGAACAACGAAAATAACTAATCAACAAGTTCTCATCATTTCGGCTCTTTCTAGTATCCATCCCTATCAATTCGGTTAAAGTTGATCATTTGGTAAATATTTTGAAAGGTAGAAATTCTTTGAAATAATTTTGGCCATGGGTTAAAGAAACAAAAACCCTTAACGACAAATAAGCTATTCCACAGCCGCTCCAAAGGAGGAGGTTGGCGCAACCATTTTTTGTTTTATGGGGTGTCTTCAGCCTTCTTAACGCTACTATGCTATAACGCTAATGCTCTCAAAAACACAAAACAGAGCATTTGGCATTTCATTATACGACTTTTTAATCAGGTTGTGGACTGTATAAAATTTTACTTACGATCTTAGTAATACTATATTACTGAATCTTTCTGTTTTAAGTTAAAAAAGATGACTAGAACTTTAATAATCAGAGAGATCACAGCTATACCACAAAATTCAATGTCTCCTTTTCTTTTATTGTTCGGTTTTGTTTTGTTTGTGGTGTAGTGGGTGCCTGGTTGACTGTTTTGTGTAAAGTTTGTTTCCTTAGCCGAATAGCAATAAAGAAATAAAAGGGCACCAGACTGTTACCACTAAACTTTTCTCTCCCTGGAAGTTATTAGGTTTTTCTACCCATACTGTTGGAGACACGAACGGGGGTATTATAGTAAATTAGGTTTGGAACTAGGGTTTATGGTCGTTCCACTGCCACCCAAATTGAATATTTGGTAGCATTTACAGTTGCATATAAATATACAACATAAATCAATAGCCATTTGTTGAAGTATATGCAACTTCCTCTGTTTTTTCCTATCCCCTGTTTTTGCTCTGTTTTTCCCCTGCTACCATAAACCCTCCTTTCAGGTGCTTTGAAGCAAATGATTTCCACTTCTTGCTTCATTCATTTCTCTCTTTTTACTTGATCTGGAAAAGGTGGTTTCAACCGTATTGTAAGGCGCTTGATCAAGGTTTCTTGATCATTTTCTTATCATTCTCAAGTTGCAAGTCGGTGATTCTCTTGGATCATTACTCCTAATCTATTGCCAATCACAAACATGGATATCTTGCAACAGAGTGGATTCAAGGAAGTAAACAGAAGATGTGTAGATTGCAATACAACCAGAACGCCTCTTTGGAGAGGTGGTCCAGCTGGCCCCAGGGTAAAAATGCTTCTTCCATTTTGTATTTTACCATCATTTTTGTTCTGGTGTTTCCTCAAACTGATTCTGGTTTTTTTGTTGCAGTCACTTTGCAATGCTTGTGGAATCAGATATAGAAAGAAGAAGAAGGCTCTTCTTGGGTTGAATAGAGAGAGTAGAATAGAAAAGAGTAAAAGTGAACCCAAATTTCCAGGAAGAGAAATGGGGCTGCATCGAATAGTGGGGAAGCAGGAATGGAAGAGCAAGCTGAGAGAGGAAGAACAAGCTGCTTTCCTTTTAATGGCTCTATCATGCGGCTCTGTCTATGCTTAAAAATGGTGAAAAAGGGTTTATCAAGATGATCAAGTTCATGGTTTGCTCTTATGTCAAATTTTGCCTTTCTTAACATCATTGTGATTGTAAAATCAATACTGAGTTTGTATACAAAAGATGAACTATGTAATTTCTCTCTTCTTTATTTTATTGCCCACTGTCCTAAGTGTGCTCAATTCCGGCTATTTAATTCAAATAAGTTATAAGCTAGAATAATTTTCTTCCTTGAAATAATTTTAATTTAACATGATTTAGATCTATGATTGCATTTAATTTCATTGTTAATGAATGCCTGGATATATGCATTAAGAAGAACAAGAGTAGCTCCTTGTCTTTCTATTAAGAGAAACTATGACAATAGTCAAATGTCTAATCATATCAAGTTCAGAATGTACTTACTAACAGTTCACTTTTCTGCAATTAATTTAAATTATTGGGGTAATAAGTCAGCCATTTGTCTTAGATTACACATTAACAACCAAAGTTGAATCTAAAACACATATCCTTTATCCAAATTGGATGCAAAAGGCAATCAAGACATGATGTTTTAACAAATAAAAGCAGTGGTAAGTGCTAAGAGGGCCACAAATTCTAGATCAGTCTTGGACTAATGAAAATTAGCCAGGACAAAAGAATAATTAGGCTTTTGATTGGTTATTACATTAAGCCCAAAAGTAGATTCTAGCCAGATCCAGGAGAAGCAAGCGACTTCCCCATGGTTCTAGGTGCCTCTAGTTCAAAGACACGTCAATGAAGCAATAACATGAACCGATATCAGAAAACGCCACGCCATCACACCACGAAGCATTATAAATGGATGCCACCTCAACCCAATTCAACACGTGTCCTTACCAAATTCGTCTCTAGACAGTCCTTCTCGCTCGCTTTTCTAGCTCTACGCCACCTTGTAATTTCCCTCCCCAGATCAAGATCAACGACCATCAAACCAAAAAAAAAAAAAAAACAGAAGAATTTGTCTGAAAACAAGGAAAGAAAGTGAAGATGCTATCCTGCAGACTTGCAAAAACAGTACCAAGATCGTATTTGGCTCTTTACGCAGCGGCTCAAAATAAGGGTCTTTTTCGAAGAATTGCTTCGGGAGCAGCCGTTAAGGGAGGAACAGCTGACCCAACTATTCATTCTGGAGAACTCGAAACTGGGCCTGAAGTTCACAGGGGCGAAGCTCAAGTAAGCGCTAAAGTTTCCAACTTTTTGCCCCTTTCAATTTCTGATTTTTAATGATTTTTTATTGAAGCTGTATAATATTGTTTACGTTGCAGGGTATAGAAAATTCAGGAGAGCGCCATAGGCTTGATCATGAATCCCAAACTGAAACAGAACCCAGACTCGGATTTGAGAAGGAGCCTTTATATAAAGCCAAACTACCGCACGGTTCTTCTCAAAAGCTCGAGAGTTCTCCGGTGAACCATCCTTTGGAACCCAACTTCCAACAGAGGCGTTCGATTAGTGCGGAAGGTCTGAATGACGTGAGCTGTGCAGGGCTTGATGGTTCGCCATGGCCAGAAAGCAAAGAAAACAGGCAAAGCGACAGGAAAAAGCAAGAGATGGATGACAAGGAGTACTACAGTCATCACAAGGCGTCCCCACTGTCAGAGATTGAGGTGGCGGATACAAGAAAGCCCATCACCAGGGCCACCGACGGGAGTACAGCGAAAAGCGGAAAAGATGTGATTGGGTGGCTACCGGAGCAGCTTGACACGGCGGAGGACTCGCTTTTGAGGGCTAACAGGATTTGGAAAGAGAATGCGGCGCGTGGGATACCTGAGCTTCCGCATTCTAGGAGGTTGAGGGAGCTGCGGGGCGAGTGGTTTTGAGTTTGAGTCTTTTGACATGTTCAAAGGGGCAATGAGACTGAATCTTTGTAATCAACAACTAATCTGATGATTACAGAAAGTTTATTACTATAATTGAGGCAAATAAATGTAGCAGCTAATGGCATTGTTTGCGATTATTGACTTCTTTTAGAAAAGCTCAGATGATTACAATCACCAAGGAACCACAAAATTGAAAATATATAGTATCTTACTACTAATTGATTGAGAATTAGTAATTTCATAAATACTATAATAATTTTTTAATAAGTATTTTTTTAGTTATTTACCTTTATTTTTTTAATGATTCAATTTTTTTATTAATTATGAAAAGATATTTAAAATTTAATATTTAAATTTTTTAAATTATGGAAAGATATTAATAATCCACTAATAATTGTAGTTAATAATTTACTTCTAATAATTCACTAATATCGATCAGAAATGCTTGATTCGATATCCGTCGAACTACTCGGTACATACATATATATACATTATATTATATAATTTAATTAAAATACCTATATATAATTGTCAAGCTCGAGCTCGAGTTCGAATTTCAGCTAAAAATTATTTTGTTTTGAATTTTTTAAATAAAGTATCGAATTTATCGAGCCGAGCTCGAATATCTCAATACTCTATTCGAGCCGAGCTCGAGCTTGATAATCAAAGCTCGATCGAGCTCGATAATCAAAGCTCGATCGAGCTCGATAATCAAAGCTCGATCGAGCTCGAGTCGAGTAGCTCACTCGGCTCAACTCGATTACACTCCTACCGGCTAAGTTTTGCATGATTTTTGGTGCAAAGACTCCTTAAAATATCTATATTCATCTAACCAAATATCAGCCATTGGATTTAAGGATTTGTTTTTACGAGCATCTAAATCTTGTTTCGATTTAATAAGATATTAATTCGGAAAAGAATAGTAATAAAATTATTAGAAGCGTTAAAAGCCCTTCAAACTTTTTGATGTCGAATTATATATTTTTTATGAGTATTTTAAACAAAAATTGAGGAAATATCTTTCGTGTAAATTTTTGTAAAACTTTAGCCGAAATCGTGTTGTTTTGATTTAATTAGAAATTAATTCGGAAGATAAATGGAAAAACGATATTAGAAGCGTGAAAAAACCTTCAATATTTTTGTCGTTGAATTATATATTTTTTCTGAGTATTGTGGCAAAAATTTGAGAAAAATTTCTTCGTGTCAGTTTTTAGCCGAAATCGTGTACTAACCTTCACCGTTTTTTTTTCCTAAAAACGCGTTTTGGGGCCTCGACTCATTTTTGAATGGTTTTTGGCATACAGACTCCTTAAAATATCTATATTCATGTAACCAAATCTCTGCCACACTAGATTTAAGGATTTGTTTTTAGGAGCATCTGAATCTCGTTTCGATTTAATTAGAAATAAATTCGGAAAAAAAATGGAAAACGATATTAGAAGTGTGAAAAACCCTTCAATTTTTGTGGCATTGAATTTTATATTTTTTCTGAGTATTGTGGCAAAAATTGAGGAAAAATTTTTTGCGTTAGTTTTTGCAAAATTTTAGCCGAAATCATGTACTAACCATCACGGTTTAAAAACGCTTTCCGAAGACACGTCTCAATTTTGCTTGATTTTTGGCGCAAAGACTCCTCGAAATATCTATATTCATTGAACCAAATTTCAGTGACATTGGATATAAGGATTTGTTTTTACGAGCATCTGAACTGAATCTTGTTTCGATTTAGTTAAAATTATTTCGGAAAACAATGGAAAAACGATATTCGAATCATGAAAAGCCCGTCAATCTATTCGGCGTTGAATTATATATTTTTTCTGAGTATTGTGGCAAAAAATTCAGAAGAAAATTTTCGAGTAAGTTTTAAGCCAAAATCATGTACTAACCATCACGGTTTTTGGGTTAAAATCGCGTTAAGGGGCCCCGACTCAGTTTTGCATTATTTTTGGCAGAAAAACTCCTTGAAAGATCGATATTCATCTAACCGAATCTCAGCCACATTGGATTTAAGGATTTGTTTTTACGAGCATCTGAATCTTGTTTCGATTTAATAAGAAATAAATTCGGAAAAAAATGGAAAAATGATATTAGAAGCGTGAAAAACCCTTCAATTTTTTTTGGTTTGAATTATATATTTAATCTGAGTATTTTAGAAAAGAATTGAGGAAAAAATTTTCGGGTCAGTTTTTTGTAAAAATTTAGCCGAAACCGTGTATTAACCATCACATGTTTTTGGTAAAAATGTGTTCCGGGGCCCTGACTCAGTTTTGCATAATTTTTGGCATAAAGACTTCTTGAATATCTATATTCATCGAACCAAATCCCAGCCGCATTGGATTTAAGGATTTGTTTTTACAAGCATCTTAATCTTGTTTCGATTTAATTCAAAATTAATTCCGAGAAAAAAAATGATAAAATGATATTTGAAGCATGGAAAACTCGTCAATATTTTTGTCGTTGAATTATTTTTTCCTGAGTATTGTGAAAAAAAATTCTGAAAAAATTTTCACGTCAGTTTTTAGCCGAAATCGTGAACTAAGCATAACAGTTTTTGGGCTAAAAACACGTTTCGGGGCCCCGACTCAGTTTTGCAAGATTTTTGGCAGAAAGACAACTTGAAATATCGATATGCATCTAACCAAATCTCAGCCACATTGGATTTAATTATTTGTTTTTACGAGCATCTGAATATTGTTTCGATTTAATTAGAAATAAATTCAGAAAAAATGGAAAAATGATATTAGAAGCGTTAAAAACCCTTCAATTTTTTAGTGTTGAATTATATATTTTTTCTGAGTATTGCGGCAAAAAATTGTAGAAACCCTTCAATCTATTTTGCGTTGAATTATATATTTTTTCTGAGTATTGTGGTAAAAAAATCAGAAGAATTCTTTTGGGTAAGTTTTTAGCCGAAATCATGTACCATCACGGTTTTTGGGCTAAAAACGCGTTATGGGGCCCCGACTCAGTTTTTCATGATTTTTGGCAGAAGGACTCCTTAAAATATCGATATTCATCTAACCGAATCTCAAGGACATTGGATATAAGGATTTGTTTTTACGAGTATCTGAATCTTGTTTCGATTTAATTAAAAATTAATTCGAAAAAATGGAAAAACGATATTAGAAACGTGAAAAACCCTCCAATCTTTATGGCGTTGAATTATATATTTTTTCTAAGTATTGCGGCAAAAAATTGAGGAAAAAATTTTCGGGTTAGTTTTTGCAAAATTTTACCGAAATCGTGTATAAACCATCACAGTTTTTAACTAAAAACGCTTTCCGGAGCCCCGGCTCAATTTCACATGATTTTTTGGCGCAAAGACTCCTTGAAATATCTATATTCATCGAACCAAATTTCAGCCATAGTGGATATACAGATTTGTTTTTACGAGCATCTAAATCTTGTTTCGATTTAGTTAAAATTAATTCAGAAAAAAATGGAAAAACGATATTAGAAGCATGAAAAGCCCGTCAATTTATTTGGCGTTGAATTATATATTTTTTCTGAGTATTGTGGCAAAAAATTCAGAAGAAAATTTTTCAGATAAGTTGTTAACCAAAATCATGTACTAATCATAACGGTTTTTGGGTTAAAAATGCATTACGGGGCCCCGACTCAGTTTGGCATGATTTTTGGCAGAAAGACTCCTTGAAATATCAATATTCATCTAATCGAATTTCAGCCACATTGGATTTAAGGACTTGTTTTTGCGAGCATCTAAATCTTGTTTCGATTTAATTAAAAATAAATTTGGGAAAAAAAGGAAAAACAATATTAGAAGCGTGAAACACCCTTCAATATTTTTGGTGTTGAATTATATATTTTTTCCGAGTATTGTGGCAAAAAATTGAGGAAAAAATTTTCGGGTTAGTTTTTGCATTATTTTAGCCGAAATCGTGTACTAACGATCACGGTTATTGGCTAAAAACACGTTCCGGAGCCCCAGCTCAATTTTGCATGATTTTTGGCGCAAATACTCCTTGAAATATCTATATTCATCGAACCAAATTTCAGCCACAGTGGATATAAGGATTTGTTTTTACGAGCTGAATCTTGTTTCGATTTAGTTAAATTTAATTCGGAATAAAATGGAAAACGATATCAGAAGCATGAAAAGCCCGTCAATCTATTTGGAGTTGAATTATATATTTTTCTGAGTATTGTTGCAAAAAATTCAGTAAAAAATTTTTCGAGTAAGTTTTTAGTCGAAATTATGTACTAACCATCACAATTTTTGGGCTAAAAACGCGTTATGGGGCCCCGACTCAGTTTTGCATGATTTTTGGCAGAAAGACTCCTTGAAGTATTGATATTCATCTAACCGAATCTCAGCCACATTGGACTTAAGGACTTGTTTTTACGAGCATCTGAATCTTGTTTAGATTTAATTAAAAATAAATTTGGAAAAAATAGAAAAACGATACTAGAAGCATGAAAAACCCTTCAAATTTTTTTGCATTGAATTATATATATTTTTCTGAGTATTGTGGCAAAAAATTCAGTAAATTTTTTTTTTGATTAAGTTTTTAGCCAAAATCATGTACTAACCATCAAAGTTTTTGGCCTAAAAACACTTTACGGGGCCCCGACTCAGTTTTGCATGATTTTAGGTAGAAAGACTCCTTGAAACTTCAATATTCATCTAATCGAATCTTAGGCAAATTGGATTTAAGGATTTGTTTTTACGAGTATCTGAATCTTGTTTCGATTTAATTAAAAATATATTCGTGGGAAAAAATGGAAAAACGATATTAAAAACTTGAAAAACCCTTCAATTTTTTTAGTGTTGAATTATATATTTTTTTCTGACTATTGTAGCAAAAAATTGAGGGAAAAATTTTTGGGTTACTTTTGGCAAAATTTTATCTGAAATCGTGAAACTAACCATCACGGTTTTTTGCCAAATTTCAGCCACAGTAAATATAAGGAATTGGTTTTACGACCATCTGAATTTTGTTTCGATTTAGTTAAAATTAATTCGGAATAAAATGGAAAAACGATATTAGAAGCAAGAAAAGCCCATCAATCTATTTGGCATTGAATTATATATTTTTACTGAGTACTGTGGCAAAAAATTCAGAAGAAAATATTTCGAGTAAGTTTTTAGCCGAAATCATGTATGTTTCACTCTTTTTGGGCTAAAAATGCGTTACGGGGCCCCAACTCAGTTTTGCATGATTTTTCGCAGAAAGACTCCTTGAAATATCAATATTCATCTAACCGAATCCCAGCCACATTGGATTTAAGGATTTGTTTTTACGAGCATCTGAATCTTGTTTCGATTTAATTATAAATAAATTCGAGGCAAAAAATGGAAAAACGATATTAGAAGCTTGAAAAACCCTTCAATTTTTTTGGCGTTGAATTATATATTTTTTCTGAAGATTGTGTCAAAAGTTTGAGGAAAAACTTTTCGGGTCAGTTTTTGCAAAATTTTATCCGAAATCGTGTACTAACCGTCACGGTTTTTGGCCAAATTTAAGCCACAATAAATATAAGGAATTGATTTTACGAGCATCTGAATTTTGTTTCGATTTAGTTAAAATTAATTCGGAATACATTGGAAAGACGATATTAGAAGCATGAAAAGCCAGTCAATCTATTTGGCGTTGAATTATATATTTATTCTGAGTATTGTGGCAAAAAATTTAGAAGAATTTTTTTTTGGGAAAGTGTTTAGCCAAAATCATGTACTAACCATCACGGTTTTTGGGCTGAAAACGCGTTACGGGGTCCCCGACTCAGTTTTGCAAGATTTTTGGTATAAAGACTCCTTATAATATTGATATTCATCTAACCGAATTTTCATCGAACAACCCTTCAATTTTTTTTTGCGTTGAATTATATATTTTTTTTAGAGTATTATGGCAAAAAATTGAGGAAAAAATCTTCAGGTTAGTTTTTCCAGAATTTTAGCAGAAATCATGTATTAAGCATCACGGTTTTTGGCTAAAACCGCTTTTCGGAGCCCCGAACCAATTTTGCAATTTTTTTTACGCAAAGACTCCTTGAAATATCTATATTCATCGAACAAAATTTCAGCCACAGTGGATATACGGATTTGCTTTTACGAGCATCTGAATCTTGTTTAAATTTAGTTAAAATTAATTCGAAATAAAATGGAAAAACGATATTAGAAACATGAATAGCCCGTCAATCTATTTGGCATTGAATTATATATTTTTTCTGAGTATTGTGGCAAAAAATTCAGACGAAAATATTTCGGGTAAGTTTTTAGCCGAAATCATGTACTAACCTTCACAGTTTTTGGGCTAAAAATGCGTTACGGGGCCCCGACTAGCAGAAAAACTCCATGAAATATCGATATTCATCTAACCAAATCTCAGCAACATTGAATTTAAGAATTTGTTTTTCCGAGCATCTGAATCTTGTTGCGATTTAAATTGAAATAAATTCGGAAAACTTGGAAAAACGATATTAGAAGCGTGAAAAACTCTTCAATTTTTTTAGTATTGAATTATATATTTTTTCTGAGTATTGTGGCAAAAAATTGTAGAAAATATTTTCGGCTTAGTTTTTGCAAAATTTTGGCTGAAATCATGTATTAACCATCACGATTTTTGGCTAAAAATGCTTTCGAGAGCCCCGGGTTAACTTTGCATGATTTTTGGCACAAAGACTCTTTGAAATATCTGTATTCATCGAACCAAATTTCAACCATAGTGGATATACAGATTTGTTTTTACGAGCATCTGAATTTTGTTTCGATTTAGTTAAAATTAATTCGGAATAAAATGGAAAAACTATATTAGAACCATCAAAGGCTCGTGAATCTATTTGGCATTCAATTATATATTTTTTCTGAGTATTGTGGCGAAAAAATTCAGAAGAAAATTTTTTGGGTAAGTTTTTAGCCGAAATCTTGTACTTACCATCACAGTTTTGGGGCTAAAATCGCATTACGGGTAATCGACTCAGTTTGTTTTCATGATTTTTGGCAGAAAGACTCCTTATAATATCGATATTCATCTAACCGAATCTCAGCCACATTGGAAATAAGGTCTTGTTTTTACTAGCATCTGAATCTTTTTTCGATTTAATTAAAAATAAAATTGGAAAAAAATGGGAAAACGATATTAGAAGCGTGAAAAACCCTTAAATTTTTTTGGCGTTGAATTATATATTTTTTTGTGAGTATTGTGGCAAAAATTTGAGGAAAAAATCTTCGGGTTAGTTTTTGCAGAATTTTAGCCGAAATCGTATACTAACCATCACTGTTTTTGGCTAAAATCGCTTTCCGGAGCCCCGGCTCAATTTTGCATGATTTTTTGCGCAAAGACTCCTCGAAATATCTGTATTCATCGTACCAAATTTCAGCCAGAGTGGATATACAGATTTGCTTTTACGAGCATCTGAATTTTGTTTCGGTTTAGTTAAAATTAATTCGGAATAAAATGGAAAAACGATATTAGAAGCATTAAAGGCCTGTCAATCTATTTTGCGTTGAATTATATATTTTTTCTGAGTATTGTGGCAAAAAATTGAGGAAAAATTTTCGTGTTAGTTTTCGATAAATTTTATCCGAAATCGTGTACTAAACATCACCGATTTTAGCGAAATTTTAACCACAGTAAATATAAGGATTTGATTTTACGGGCATCTTAATTTTGTTTCCATTTAGTTAAAATTAATTCGGAATAAAATGGAAAAACGATAATAAGCATGAAAAGCCCGTCAATCTCTTTGGCGTTGAATTATATATCTTTTCTGAGTGTTGTGGCAAAAAATTCATACGAAAATATTTCGAGTAAGTTTTTAGCCGAAATCATGTACTAACCATCACGGTTTTGGGGCTAAAAATGCGTTACGGGGCCCCGACTAAGTTTTGCATGATTTCTGGCAGAAAAACTCCTTGAAATTTCGATATTCATCTAACCAAATCTCAGCCACATTGGATTTAAGAATTTGTTTTTACGAGTATCTGAATCTTGTTTCGATTTAATTCGAAATAAATTCGAAAAAAATGGAAAAACGATATTAGAAGCGTGAAAAATCCTTCAATTTTTTAGTGTTGAATTATATATTTTTTTATGAGTATTGTGGCAAAAAATTGTAGAAAATAATTTCGGCTTAGTTTTTGTAAAATTTTGGCCCGAAATCGTGTACTAACCATCACGATTTTTGGCTAAAAACGCTTTCCAGAGCCCCGAGTTAACTTTGCATGATTTTTGGCGCAAAGACTCCTTCAAATATCTGTATTCATCAAACCAAATTTCAGCCATACTGGATATGCATATTTGCTTTCACGAGCATCTGAATTTTGTTTTGATTGAGCTAAAATTAATTCGGAATAAATTGGAAAAACGAATTAGAAGCATTAAAGGCCCGTCAATCTATTTGGCATTGAATTATGTATTTTTTCTGAGTATTGTGGCGAAAAATTCAGAATAAAATTTTCCATGTAAGTTTTTAGCCGAAATCTTGTACTAACCATCATGATTTTGGGGCTAAAAACGCGTTACGGGTAACCGACTCAGTTTTGCATGATTTTTGGCAGAAAGACTCCTTATAATATCGATATTCATCTAAACGAATCTCAGTCACATTGGAAATAAGGTCTTGTTTTTACTAGCATCTGAATCTTGTTTCGATTTAATTAAAAATAAAATTGGTAAAAAAAAATGGAAAAACGATATTGGAAGCGTGAAAAACCCTTGAATTTTTTGGCGTTGAATTATATATTTTTTTCTAAGTATTGTGGCAAAAAATTGAGGAAAAAATCTTCGGGTTAGTTTTTGCAGAATTTTAGCCGAAATCGTGTACTAAACATCACCGATTTTAGCAAAAACATCACGGTTTTTGGCTAAAATCGCTTTCCGGAGCCACGGCTCAATTTTGCATGACTTTTTGCGCAAAGACTCCTCGAAATATCTGTATTCATCGTACCAAATTTCAGCCACAGTGGATATACAGATTTGCTTTTACGAGCATCTGAATTTTGTTTCGGTTTATTTAAAATTAATTCGGAATAAAATGGAAAAACGATATTAGAAGCATTAAAGGCCCGTCAATTCATTTTTGC
>AWUE01018179.1:0-88865 GCA_001974825.2 Corchorus olitorius
GTGGACAAAAAATTGTAGAAAATATTTTCGGCTTAGTTTTTGCAAAATTTTGGCTGAAATCATGTATTAACCATCACGATTTTTGGCTAAAAATGCTTTCGAGAGCCCCGGGTTAACTTTGCATGATTTTTGGCACAAAGACTCTTTGAAATATCTGTATTCATCGAACCAAATTTCAACCATAGTGGATATACAGATTTGTTTTTACGAGCATCTGAATTTTGTTTCGATTTAGTTAAAATTAATTCGGAATAAAATGGAAAAACGATATTAGAAGCATTAAAGGCTCATGAATCTATTTGGCATTCAATTATATATTTTTTTGAGTATTGTGGCGAAAAATTCAGAAGAAAATTTTCCGGGTAAGTTTTTAGCCGAAATCTTGTACTAACCATCACGATTTTGGGGCTAAAATCGCGTTACGGGTAACCGACTCAGTTTTGCATGATTTTTGGTAGAAAGACTCCTTATAATATCGATATTAATCTAACTGAATGTCAGCCACATTGTAAATAAGGTCTTGTTTTTACTAGCATCTGAATCTTGTTTCGATTTAATTAAAAATAAAATTGGAAAAAAAATGGAAAAACGATATTATAAGCGTGAAAAACCCTTCAATTTTTTTGGCGTTGAATTATATATATATTTTTTCTGAGTATTGTGGCAAAAAATTGAGGAAAAAATCTTCGGGTTAGTTTTTGCAGAATTTTAGCCGAAATCGTGTACTAACCATCACGGTTTTTGGCTAAAATCGCTTTCCGGAGCCCCGTCTCAATTTTGCATGATTTTTTGCGCAAAGACTCCTCGAAATATCTGTATTCATCGTACCAAATTTCAGCCACAGTGGATATACAGATTTGCTTTTACGAGCATCTGAATTTTGTTTCAATTTAGGTAAAATTAATTCGGAATAAAATGGAAAAACGATATTAGAAGCATTAAAGGCCCGTCAATCTATTTTGCGTTGAATTATTTATTTTTTCTGAGTATTGTGGCAAACAATTGAGGAAAAAAAATTCGTGTTAGTTTTCGATAAATTTTATCCGAAATCGTGTACCATCACCGATTCTAGCGAAATTTTAACCACAGTAAATATAATGATTTGATTTTACGGGCATCTTAATTTTGTTTCCATTTAGTTATAATTAATTCGGAATAAAATGAAAAACGATATTAGAAGCATGAAAAGCCCGTCAATCTCTTTGGCGTTGAATTATATATCTTTTCTGATGGTTATGGCAAAAAATTCAGACGAAAATATTTCGGGTAAGTTTTTAGCCGAAATCATGTACTAACCATCACGGTTTTTGGGCCAAAAATGCGTTACGGGGACCCGACTAAGTTATGCATGATTTCTGGCAAAAAAACTCCTTGAAATATCGATATTCATCTAACCAAATCTCAGCCACATTAGATTTAAGAATTTGTTTTTACTAGCATCTGAATCTTGTTTCGAATTAATTTGAAATAAATTCGAAAAAAATGGAAAAATGATATTAGAAGCGTGAAAAACCCTTCAATTTTTTTTAGTGTTGAATTATATATTTTTTTCTGAGTATTGTGGCAAAAAATTGTAGAAAATATTTTCGGCTTAGTTTTTGCAAAATTTTGGCCGAAATGGTGTACTAACCATCACGATTTTTGGCTAAAAACGCTTTCCAGAGCCCCGAGTTAATTTTGCATGATTTTTGGCACAAAAACTCCTTGAAATATCTGTATTCATCGAACCAAATTTCAACCATAGTGGATATACAGATTTGTTTACGAGCATTTGAATTTTGTTTCGATTTAGTTAAAATTAATTCGGAATAAAATGGAAAAACGATATTAGAAGCATTAAAGGCTCGTGAATCTATTTGGCATTCAATTATATATTTTTTTTTTAGTATTGTGGTGAAAAATTCAGAAGAAAATTTTCCGTGTAAGTTTTTAGCCGAAATCTTGTACTAACCATCACGGTTTTGGGGCTAAAAACGCGTTACGGATAACCAACTCAGTTTTGCATGATTTCTGGCAGAAAGACTCCTTATAATATCGATATTAATCTAACCGAATCTCAGCCACATTGGAAATAAGGTCTTGTTTTTACTAGCATCTGAATCTTGTTTTGATTTAATTAAAAATAAAATTGGAAAAAAAATCTGAAAAACGATATTAGAAGCGAGAAAAACCCTTTAATTTTTTTAGTGTTGAATTATATATTTTTTCTGATTATTATGACAAAAAATTGTAGAAAATATTTTCGGCTTAGTTTTTTGTAAAATTTTGGCCGAAATCGTGTATTAACCATCACGATATTTGGCTAAAAACGCTTTCCAGAGCCCCGGGTTAACTTTGCATGATTTTTGGCGCAAAGACTCCTTGAAATATCTGTATTCATCGAACCAAATTTCAACCATAGTGGATTTACAGATTTGTTTTTACAAGCATCCGAATTTTGTTTCGATTTAGTTAAAATTAATTCGGAATAAAATGGAAAAACGATATTAGAAGCATTAAAGGCTCGTGAATCTATTTGGCATTCAATTATATATTTTTACTGAGTATTGTGGCGAAAAATTCAGAAGAAAATTTTCAGGGTAAGTTTTTAGCCGAAATCTTGTAGTAACCATCACGGTTTTGGGGCTAAAATCGCGTTACGGGTAACCGACTCATCTTCTTGCTATCTCGAAAGTTAACACTCCGCTCTCTACCGAGGGTCCCCAAGACACCTTATAATATCGATATTCATCTAACCGAATCTCAGCCACATTGGAATAAGGTCTTGTTTTTACTAGCATCTGAATCTTGTTTCGATTTAATTAAAAATAAAATTGGAAAAAATGGAAAAACGATATTAGAAGCGTGAAAAACCCTTCAATTTTTTTGGCGTTGAATCATATATTTTTTTCTGAGTATTGTGGAAAAAATTGAGGAAAAAATCTTCGGGTTAGTTTTGCAGAATTTTAGCCGAAATCGTGTACTAACCATCACGGTTTTTGTCTAAAATCGCTTTTCGGATCCCCGGCTCAATTTTGCATGATTTTTTGCGCAAAGACTCCTCGAAATATCTATATTCATCGTACCAAATTTCAGCCACAGTGGATATATATATTTGCTTTTACGAGCATCTGAATTTTGTTTCGATTTAGTTAAAATTAATTCGGAATAAAATGGAAAAACGATTTTAGAAGCATGAAAAGCTCGTCAATATCTTTGGCGTTGAATTATATATTTTTTCTGAGTATTGTGGCAAAAAATTCAAACGAAAATATTTCGGGTAAGTTTTTAGCCGAAATCATGTAATAACCATCACGGGTTTTGGTCTAAAAATGCGTTACGGGGCCCCGACTACGTTTTGCATGATTTCTGGCAGAAAAACTCCTTGAAATATCGATATTCATCTAACCAAATCTCAGCCACATTGGATTTAAGAATTGTTTTTTACGAGCATTTGAATCTTGTTTCGATTTAATGTGAAATAAATTCGGATAACATGGACAAACGATATTAGAAGCGTGAAAAACCCTTCAATTTTTTTATTGTTGAATTATATATTTTTTCTGAGTATTTTCGGAAAAAATTGTAGAAAATATTTTCGGCTTAGTTTTTGCAAAATTTTGCCTGAAATGGTATACTAACCATCACGATTTTTGGCTAAAAACGCTTTCCAGAGCCCCGGGTTAACTTTGCATGATTTTTGGCCAAAGACTCCTTGAAATATCTGTATTCATCGAACCAAATTTCAGCCATAGTGGATATACAAATTTGTTTTTACGAGCATCTGAATTTTGTTTCGATTTAGTTAAAATTAATTCGGAATAAAATGGAAAAACGATATTGGAAGCATTAAAGGCCCGTCAATCTATTTGGCATTCAATTATATATTTTTTTTTAGTATTGTGGCGAAAAATTCAGAAGAAAATTTTTTGGGTAAGTTTTTAGCCGAAATCTTGTACTAACCATCATGGTTTTGGGGCTAAAAACGCGTTACGGGTAACCAACTCAGTTTTGCATGATTTTTGGCAGAAAGACTCCTTACAATATCGATATTCATCTAACAGAATCTCAGCCACATTGGAAATAAGGTCTTGTTTTTACTAGCATCTGAATTTTGTTTCGATTTAATTAAAAATAAAATTGGAAAAAAAATGGAAAAATGATATTAGAAGCGTGAAAAACCCTTCAATTTTTTTGGCGTTGAATTATATATTTTTTTGTGAGTATTGTGGCAAAAAATTGAGGAAAAAATCTTCGGGTTAGTTTTTGCATAATTTTAGCTGAAATCGTGTACTAACCATCACGGTTTTTGGCTAAAATCGCTTTCCGGAGCCCCGGCTCAATTTTGGATGATTTTTTGCGCAAAGACACCTCAAAATATCTATATTCATCGAACCAAATTTCAGCCACAGTGGATATACAGATTTGCTTTTACGAGAATCTGAATTTTGTTTCGATTTAGTTAAAACTAATTCGGAATAAAATGGAAAAACGATATGAGAAGCATTAAAGGCCCGTCAATCTATTTGGCGTTGAATTATATATTTTTTCTGAGTATTGTTGCAAAAAATTGAGGAAAAAATTTTCGTGTTAGTTTTTGATAAATTTTATCCGAAATCATGTACTAAACATCACCGATTTTAGCCAACTTTTAACCACAGTAAATATAAGGATTTGATTTTACAGGCATCTTAATTTTGTTTCCATTTAGTTAAAATTAATTCGGAATAAAATGGAAAAACGATATTAAAAGCATGAAAAGCCCGTCAATCTCTTTTGCGTTGAATTATATATTTTTTCTGAGTATTGTGGCAAAAAATTCAGATGAAAATATTTCGGGTAAGTTTTTAGCCGAAATCATGTACTAACCATCACGATTTTTGGGCTAAAAATGCGTTACGGGGTCCCGACTAAGTTTTGCATGATTTCTGGCAGAAAAACTCCTTGAAATATCGATATTCATCTAAACAAATCTCAGCCACATTGGATTTAAGAATTTGTTTTTACGAGCATCTGAATCTTGTTTCGATTTAATTTGAAATAAATTCGGAAAAAATGGAAAAACGATATTAGAAGCGTAAAAAACCCTTCAATTTTTTTAGTGTTGAATTATTATTTTTTTCTGAGTATTGTGGCAAAAAAATTGTAGATTATATTTTCGGCTTAGTTTTTGCAAAATTTTGGCCGAAATCGTGTACTAACCATCACGATTTTTGGCTAAAAACGCTTTCCAGAGCCCCGGGTTAACTTTGCATAATTTTTGGCGCAAAGACTTCTTGAAATATCTGTATTCATCGAAACAAATTTCAGCCATAGTGGATATACAGATTTGTTTTTACGAGCATCTGAATTTTGTTTCGATTTAGTTAAAACTAATTCGAAATAAAATGGAAAAACGATATTAGAAGCATTAAAGGCCCGTCAATCTATTTGGCATTCAATTATATATTTTTTTGAGTATTGTGGCGAAATATTCAGAAGAAAATTTTCCGGGTAAGTTCCGAAATCTTGTACTAACCATCACAGTTTTTGGGCTAAAAACGCGTTACGGGTAACCGACTTAGTTTTGCATGATTTTTGGCAGAAAGACTCCTTATAATATCGATATTCATGTAACCGAGTCTCAGCCACATTAGATATAAGGACTTGTTTTTACTAGCATCTGAATCTTGTTTCGATTTAATTAAAAATAAATTTGGAAAAACGATATTAGAAGCGTGAAAAACCCTTCAATTTTTTTGGCGTTGAATTGTATTTTTTTTCTGAGTATTGTGGCAAGAAATTGAGGAAAAATCTTCGAGTTAGTTTTTGCAGAATTTTAGCCGAAATTATGTACTAACCATCACGGTTTTTGGCTAAAATCGCTTTCTGAAGCCCCGGCTCAATTTTGCATGATTTTTTGCGCAAAGACTCCTCGAAATATCTATATTCATCGAACCAAATTTCAGCCACAATGGATATACGGATTTGTTTTTACGAGCATCTAAATTTTGTTTCGATTTAGTTAAAATTAATTCAGAAACGCACGCGCTGTTACTACAATTCCAAATTTCTATCCAAATAGGCCAAATTTGGTGTTATTTGCTAATGTTTAGGCCCAATTTGGTCTTGTTTTAAAGGTTTAGACTCAAATCAAACAAGTTTGGAAAGTTTTACCCCCAATTTGGACATTAGTCCTATAATTAAATGATCCCCTTAACAGTCCTAAGGAGTTGGCCCAAAAAATATCCAAAGTAATGTTTTACAAAACGACCATACTGGACTGTTGCGTATTGGGCCATTAGTGGACTGGAATTGGTAATGGAATTACCTTTTTATCCTGCTATAAGATACACTGCATTCACCCAAGAACAAATTGTCAGGGGTATTTCGGTACTTTTATGCTCGGTATTTTCGTTATTATTGTTAATTGTTGAGGGCGTTTTGGGAACTCTAGTATAAAGTTACTACTTGGTGGGTCTCACTTTCAATAAATAAATCATTTTTTTGTTGGATTATTTATCAAATGATCCTCATATGCTTTATGCTTTTTAATCCTTTACAATTATGGGTTGGACAATTGAATGTTTCGGTTTTAATTCTTTTATTTTTTTTTCTATTTGTCCGGTCAAGGTAATTCAGGTGTCTATTTAAAGGTAATTTTATGGTCTACAACTTTCATGAAGGACTCAAAAGCCAATTTTAATGTTTTGATTCTAAAAAATGCTTCTAAAATTTTGTGGTCTCGATTGCTGGTCTATCTAATATTGTATAATTTTCAGTCCACTTGTCCGATTGAGGTTGTTCAAGTATCGGTTAAATGTTATTGTGTGATCTACGACTTTCGTCAAGGGCCTGAAAGCTGAATTTGATTGATAAGTTTCATAGAGGGTTCGAGAGGGAATTTTTATGTTTGGTCTCCATAAACAATATATTTTTTGCTAGAGTATTTATCAAATGATCCTCATACTTTTATGTTTTATACTATTTAATCCTTTACAATTTTGGGTTGGAAGATTTAACCTTTAATTGCTGGTCTATTTAATACCATATATAATTTTCAATCCACATGTCCGATTAAAGTTATTCAAGTGTCGGTCTATAACATCACATATATTTATTAGAAGGTCATTTCATTAATTGTTTAGTGTTAACGAAGACTAATCAATATTTAGTCATCAACACTAATCAAATGATAATGTGTTAATCAAATGATAATGTACCAATAAACACTAATAAGACTAATCAAATGATAATACACCAATACTAATGATAATAAGCCAATAATTTTTTATGTGAATAATAAACCAATAATTAATTACTAAGGCCCATTGTACATTTCATTTTTATTTAAGCTATGATTTTTTTGTTTAGTGTTAACAAAGACTAATCAATATTTAATCTCTTGTGTACTTTGTTTTTTTTGTATATTTACAAGTTAACCTTGTTCGAGCCGAATTGGCCCACTATGGAGGTAAAGCTCTCCTAACAATGGTTTTCTTCATTCACAAAACTCGAACCCGAGACCTTGCTTAAGGGGAACAAGTGCCAAACCACTTGAACCAACCACTTGTTAAGTATTGTCTTGCTGCATCTTTGTTAGCCATGATGACAAAACACCAACTAAATATTTTGCGTATATTTTTTCTATACTTCCAATTCATAGTAAATACAACAGCTAGAAACTACACAAAATCAACTATCATTACAGCTAATACACATATGTTTATAACTAACTGTTCCCTCCTTTCACAACCCCAGTGCGGAGCACGGGTGCTGGGACTAGTAGGTATAATAATTTAATTGAAATCTAGGAATCTCGGCAATGCCTATGATGGCAATACATATTCTCTTGAGCAATATATTTGATTTTGTAAAACCAATTTTGCCATCGTTTTGGATTGCCATCTGGACATCTGGTATACTTGAAGTACTTTTACTTTTAATATACTCTTAAGTATTTTTCTTTTTTGGCCAAAGTACTCTTAAGTATTAATTGTGCTTAAGGTATATAGAATCGAGATGAATTTTTAATTTGAAAATACTTACTTTTATCTAAAGGAAGTGTCTTCATTTTTTAAAGCTATCTGGCTTTCTTGTTTCTTTACTGTTCTTCCTTGTGGTTTTGTCGGTGACAGAAAAATTCCATCCAAGTCCAAGCCACGGTTATCAGGATTGAGTTATGGATAGCCACCAATTAGAAGTGGTCCATCTCTCAAACTTTGTTCTTTTCCGTCATGGGATTTTAATCAGTTCCTATAAACCGTCTATTTCATTTCAATTTTCACATACTTTAAACGGGTTTAATGTAAATTTAAAGAAGACAAGTTTATGATCTTTTTGCTTTTACTATAGGGCATATATAAACACACGTTTTAAAATTGGGTTACGTGTGAGAAAAATGTTATACCACAATAATATACATTGTTCTTTTTTCCATTGTTATTGCATCTTTTCTTTAAAAAAATCAGGTTATGGAGTAATCGTTATAATAGTTATCTTGTTCAATGAAATGAAAGTAATTTTAGCATAAAAGCTAGCTGCTAATTAAGTCGATCATTAATATTGTACTCCCCCAAATCCTTGCTAAGTATAAACATTTTTAGTTATACAATGGTTTTCTTTTTGGCTTGATAGCGATATGCCAAATTGATGAATACTATAAAGAAAATGTGGACGGAAGGAGACTAGACTTGGAATTTTCCTTGAATATTTATTTTTATTTTTGTATTTTTAATTCTTTTGATAATGGTGCCATAGAAGATAAAATACTAACAATGCTGAGGCCACCAATACACATGCATATTCTTTCCCCTCTATCTTCCTCCCCCATATTGCTCTTCTTCCTTGTTCCTTCTTTGCCCTAATTATTAACCTTTGTCTTTGAGCTTTTATTACTTTTCTTCTTCTTCTTCTTCTTCTCTTTTTTTCTTTTGATCAAAATATCAGCTCCAAAAATGGCAATAATTCATCCCATGCAAATGCTACTCGTGGGTTTCACTTTACTCCTTGCATTCCCTTTGGCCACATCAACAACAACATCTAAAGAAGAAATAAAATGCGATGAATGCACGCCAGTTCAATCGCCACCACCCCCTGTTGTTTATCCATCGCCGCCGCCCCCTGTTGTTATTGAGTGCCCGCCACCTCCTGTTCCGCCATCTCCTCCACCGCCTTCACCACCGCCACCAAAACCAATAACACCACCGCCAGCATGCCCTAATTGCCCTCCTTGCCCCTCCTGCATACCAATCTGCATTGTATGCCCTCCGGTGTGCCCTGGATGCCCTCCACCACCGTGCAGTGTATGTCAAGTTCCAGCACCGCCAAGTTATCCATCACCGGCGCCTCCTCGTCAGCCTAGGGACGAGCCTGGAGTAATGGGTGCGGTTTATTCACCGCCAAACGGAGCGAATCCTTACTTCCCATATACCTTCAATACCCCTTCAACCCGGTCGACTGCTAGCTCCATCAATCTAGAACCGAAGCAGCTCCTTGTTTCTATCATTTTCCTATTGGCCACTTTGAGCTTCCTCTAATTTATTGAACTCTTACTCACCAGCAAGGGAAAACATCAAGATGCAAAGTTCTATTAGTTTCTGCTATAATTAGTATGTTTCTCATCTTTCCAGCTAGCTAGGGCCTAGGGGTTATTTACCAAATTTCTGGGCATGTAATCAGTTGAAATGCTATTTCAACAAAATGCCAAAGCTAGAAGAATTTTAAGGTTCATGTTAGTTTATTTATCAAATTAAGAAATATCTGCTTGTGTTTTAACTGTATCTGCAATCATGCTAATTAATGTATTCTTGTTTAGCTGCAAGTTAAAATAAATGGATCTGTAATTTTCCACATTAATCTTTTCTTTATCAATATTGAACCATTGTGTGTGTCTCCATCATCAATGATAACCCATGCAACGTACGTCTGTCCACTTTGCATATTCCTTATCCTTCTATAGTCTTCGAACTTTATTAACAAATGGGAATATTTTGCTTTTATATATGCATATATATATGTATATGACCTGATCATTAATTTACTTTGAAAATGAATGGACTGTGCTTTATTAATGGTTCCTTTCCGAGTTGTAAAGTGGAAAGTTCCTCTCTCGCCAAGGGTTGAAATATAGTGATCAGATCCAAGGGGTGGTGCCTGATGCTGCCTGCAGGGTATTAATTAACATTAGATCTTTCTTGGAAAAGTACTTTTTTACTTTATAAAATGGAAATTAAAAATGTTCATCAATGCATTGATATATACTATATTCTAAAACTAATTAGTTGGGTTAATTAAAAGGGAGAGATGTTAATGGCAAATGCATGTGATGAATTCTGATGCAATATATATGGAATATTATTATTAATAAACGGACATGCGGCATATAGAGATTGGAGAAGAAGAATTTAAAAGTTTGAGCTAAATGGCATGTGCTGGCACTTATATTAATTAAGCTTTTCGCTTCATTAATAAGATTTAGTGACATTGAATATTTCTTTGGTGAGAGAATCATATCAAACCCTTGTCGTCAATATAAATTGACACATAATGTATTGTCAATGATCAGTACTTTCACTAGTAATGCTTGATGCCACAATATAGCTCCAATAAACATGTTCGCAAAAGGTAATAGTAAGCTTTTGTAAGCATATATATACATATATACGTGGTAGCTGTTTTTGGATGGTGTTGGTGTTGTATTGGATATTCATTTGGAAAATTTGAATCAAAAATATCCCTTCCTAGTAATACAATTGCCTAGTGACATTATAAGAGAGATTGAGAAGACTTGTAATCAATTGCCTAGCTCCACTAAACATGTTCGCAAAAGGTAATATAAAATATAGGTTTTCATGAATTGGTCTAAGCCCAACTCAAATCCAATCCTAAATAGTAGTATAAGTTGTAATGGTTCTTTTTGAACCCAAACCCAATCGCTATTAGTACGGGTTAAGTTGGCTGAAAGCCCATAGATGAGAAACCAAACCCACGAGGCCACAACTGAAGTTAACATAATCATATTCATTAATTAGTGGGTAGTACTAATAAAGCAGAATAAGTGGTAAGTGGTAACTGAAATTAACACCCGTAATCACGGTTAATTTAGACGATAATAACTCCTCTCCTTCCCCAAGAAAAAAGGGCCTTGTGCCTGTCTGTCTGTCCATCTGTCCAATCCCATGGCTCCACACGACACGCTTTGCAACAATCCCGCCTAAAACCATTTCGAAATTGAAACTTCTTTCTTATCTCATTGTACCTGAATCAATCTTTTTCATATCTTTCCCATTGCTTCTTCTATCCAAAATTCTGCTCTCTAAACACAAAAACAATGGCAAAAGCAGCAGTTGCTACTACGAAGAAGGAAACCAAAACCTCCCATTCTTCGCTCCATCCTCCTTACCTAGAGGTCCCCGGTTTTCATCTTCGTTTTCTTACTAGTACTAACTTTTAAGCCACTTTGTTTTTCTGGTTTTTGACTTTGTGTGTTTTTTGTAACTGCAGATGATTTGTGAAGCAATATCGACTCTGAAAGACCGGACCGGATCAAGCCAGCCGGCGATCGCCAAGTTCATCGAAGACAAGTACAACAAAATGCTGCCCCCAAATTTCAAGAAACTGCTGTCGGTTCAGTTGAAGAAGTTTGTGAAATCCGAGAAACTTGTCAAGGTCAAGAATTCCTACAAGATGTCTTCAACCGAAAAGTTGAAGTTGGCGATTAAAGAGACCCAGACGAAGAAAGCCGCTCCCAAGAACAAGCCCTCGACACCCAAAGAAAAGGCTGCGAAGAAAGTATCGGAGAAAAGCGTTAAGACCAAGAGGCTGAGTCAGGTCAAAACCCCTGACGCTCTGAAGAAAGCAAGTAAAAAGGAAGTGAAGAAGGCGGTTTCGGGTTCCAAAGTTAAGGGTCTGAGTCAGGTGAAGACCCCGGAGGGATTGAAAAGGAAGAATTCCAAGTCTGAGAATAAGGCAAGGGTTGCAAAGAAGGCGAAGAAGTGAAGGGTTGCTGCTAACAAACTAAAGAATGATGATGTTAGGTTTTTCTTTGGATTTGTTATATGTAAATATATGCTTGTTTGTTATGCATATGATCTAATGACGGAAATTAGTTCTAAGACGGAAATCTACTTCTGCTCTAAAATGCATATGATATTGCTGTTCAAGGATATTGTGTGATTTTATCAACATATTACTGTTGATCTGATCCTTTTGAATGAAATTTGAATATTAAGATTGTTGCGTTTAATGTTATTGTTCATGGGGGCATTCCCAGAATTTCCCAAATCAGAGTTACCACTATTTCTTCATTTTTTTAAAAAATTAATTTTTCACTTTGATCCTTTTTGCATTTTTTTTTTCTGGATTCTGCAGTCGAATCCAGAGGGAGATTTCAAGACATTTCTGTACCTCCTTGCTAGACAAAATGAATTGGACCGCCCGACAACAGCCTTACAGATGATTATTGCATTTTCTCAGCTTCCAACTGTTTCTCTGCCTAATTTAATTGTTAGTAGTTGCTACAATTTGCACCCTCTTTAACATGTTTTTCTCTTTCTCTGTTTCTTTCTACCTTTCCTCTGTTAGTAGTATTTGCTAAGAAGTCCATGGTTGCACAAAGCGTGTTGCATTTAATTTTGGCAACAATTTGGGTGGTTTAACTTATTTCTCACGGTGGCGGTGCTGCAGAGTCAACACAACACTGATGTCTGCCGAACATATTATGAGATGAGATCCCCAACTCCCAAATTATAAACTGTTATCCATTTCTCTAATTAACTCTTCTTTTTCCTCTTTATTCTTATGTCCACACCACATTAATTTTTGGAGCTTGAGACCAAAACTAAATACTTATAGTTGGACCAATCAAGTGTATAGGTTGATGTAATGAGGCAAATTAAACCATCACCAGACCCTTTATGTTGCCAAATTTCCTAGTCCATAGTTGTTTTATGAAATTCGGCGGTTGCTTAGCTCTAAAATGGACCATGGTCCTCAACCTAACAAGTCAGCAAATGAGTCTAGAATTTCAGCCCCATGATCTCACCAGAATTTTACCCAGCCAAACTGTTCCAACTGCCTGCTGCCTCATGGCACAGTCACACATATTACTGACCAAGAAAGGCTATTAGTTTGCACCAGAATGTTTGATTTCCTAGCTTCTAGTTTCTATAAACTAGAATTTCCCAGCAAGACCAATGGCAAAACGCCAGAACTGAGAGTTCCAGATGGACCAGATCAGTAAACAATTTTAAGTTTTGTACGTAGGTCATTAATTATTGGGTGACCACTAAATCAAAGTTTTTAGTACTATATATAAAATCTTCATGAAAAATCGATCACAGAAATATATGGATGTCCTTGCTATATTGTAAATTATAATGTTGGAAACTATAGAAAACGATATGACCTACTTTTGAGTACTTGCTTATTAAAGAATGATGATGCATATGCCTTCCGCGTAATTAGGTTACCGTGGGCGCCATGATCCATGTGTTTCTAATTAAATATAATTTATCATCTTGTTTCCACAAGTATCTCATGTTCTTTATCTTATACATCAAAAACCCAAGACGGCAAAGGGAAAAAACAAATGATATAGAATGGAATCATTATTATATATATGTTGATATATTTGCAGATAGGGAATATATCAGCTAGCATTAGGAAATTTGGCTCCATAAGGGAAGCTTCACAAAGAGATATATGGTGGTATTCATATTTATATTAGTAGTATAAATTTCTGAGTTAAAAGGTCTCTGCAAAAGTGCAAATAAGAGCTGTTAATTTATCCTCTCCGGCCAGCTTTCCTCTTTTTACTGAATATATTAGAAAATTCTAAGTAAATAAAACTTGATGGACTCAATTGAGTTTTTTTTTTTTATTAGTTTACTGTATATATACAAGATAATCATACAATACCCAACTCCCACCCATATATGAAAGTCTTTTCTTCTCCATGATAACTATATAATAAATGTAGTACCAAATATACAATAGAAAGATTGTTTTCTTCTTTTTTATATCTTAAATCATATAATTGAATCTCATTTTCTTAAATAAAATTAAAGTCAAAGCTCTTCCATCTTAATATCTTATCGTTAGTCCCAGCTTTTTCATTAATTGATCATAGCCACATCACTTCTCTTCAACCTCAAAGAACAACTGCCTTTTTTTTTCAATAATGGGGGGAATTAGATCCCAAAAGTGTCTTATCATTTCATACTGCAGGTCTCATGCAAAGCTTTGAATTCATGGTGGTCAGATCATGAAAAGATCAAGTCCTTTTAAGTATTAGACAATCATTAATTAAATTATTTGCAGATGCTAGATCCTATGTATGTGTCCCTTTTAAAGAAAGAGGTTCCCTTATCCAAGAAAGGAATAGAGAGAGGGAGAAGATGATGATTAGAAGGGTTCTGGTTTATTTTCTTTGACTTTTGTGAGTGAAAAATGGCCTAATCACATTAAATCACTTAATTACTTTTGTTTGGCCAAAAAAAAACTTAATTGCTTTTGTGAGTAGCTACTTAACTTAATTAGTAGTAGGATTTAGGACCAAGCTACGCATATAAGCATGTAATCAACATGTATATATGCTCTGTACTGAGAAAACTTTTCAGATATATAGTAAACTGTTGAATTTCAATAATTCAGGAATGCATGTGTTGATTATAGTACTTCACTAATTAAACAAAAGATATTGAGTTGGGAAAATTGTAAAATTAGTATAATTATAAGTTTTCTTTAATTAGCTAAAAATGTGGTAATTAAACAACACTAGGTTGGTGGCACATGAAATAATCATGATTGCAGAAAAAGTAATCTCGTTTTTACACTGGCTGAAGAGGAATGAATTTTGCTTAAATCTTTCAAACAACTGCGAAGTTAATGTTTCCAAAAAAGGCTAAAAGTGTTTGATCATCAAACAAAAGCACCCGCTATCTTGTGATTCACCACACACACATCCAACCTTTTCCTCCACCTCAAATGCGTGAAACATGACAAGTTTGTACTCTCAATTCTTTTGGTGAGCTTTTAATCTACCAATTTGTGACGCAAATCCTCTCTTTTCATTCCCTCTACCGACTCATTAATTTACTCACACTTACTCTTCATCTTTTCTTTGACTTATGAGTTATGAGTCCTGACTCCACTCTTTTTTCTTCTTTTCATGACTATGAATTAGAGCGCATCTTATCAACCTTCTTCTTAAGGCATTTTTTTTTTAGTAACGTTCTTCTTAAGGCGTTATAGGGTCCTTTGTTTCAGTGGAGAGGTGCAGTCGATTGGAATAGAAGCAACTGTTAGACACTGCAACCTTTTTATTCAGTAAAAAAAGCACCCCGACCTGCTATTGAATTGGACCATACCAGACAAACGGTTACATTGCTATATTGTATTGTATGTAAGGAGAATGGTGTGGTAAAACTAAAAAGTCAAAAAAAAGTAACTTTTTCTTCCCTTTAATTAAAGTTTGTCACTTCGTCAATATTGCGCATATAGAATTTTTGGGGTTGAAATATTTAGTCTTTAAGAACTTAAGCTCTACTATATAATTTTAGATTAAGTTATTAATTCGGAATAGTAACAAACAAGGGGTAATGCCTGAAAAGCAAAGGAATTCTATATTTGGTGAGTTGGGGGAATCCCATGCCATCAAATCATCGTGGATAAAAATTTCATGCCAAGGATCGGACGGCTATAAGGTGGCACGTGGAATGTCCAATGCTCATTGAATATGGACAGCGACACCCGTGAGAAATGCCGGTATATATTGGCATCTTTCATTTATTGATCGCCACCCCCTCCATGTACTAGACTACTAGTATACTATTACTACTAATTTACTACTATCTTTAATTTCATTTAATTTCGACTTTATAATATATATATATATATATCTCCTCACTCTTATACCAAATTTATCATCCTCTTCAATCCCCACCCACCTTCTTCCTCTTTTTTCTTTCCATTTCCATTCTTTTTCTTCTCTCTCTGAAAAAAGAAGAAAATCAAACGGATTAAGGATAACCGGGGTCAACTATAAAAGAACATCAGAAAAAATGGAAGGACTTTCTGCGACCATGTACAAGGGTTTGAAAGGGTACATGAACAGGAGAGGGTACGTCAAGCTAAATGGTTCAGGGAGGCGGACACGGCGGAGCAGGGTGGAGCTTGGCTCCACGCGGCGGCGGAGGTTCTGGAAGATCAGGGTCAAGGCCAAGCTGAGATTACCTTCCCCCAAGAAGTTCTTCGTTTGGCTACGTGATGCGTACGTGAAGATGATGCTGAGTTTAGCCGGCTCCAGAGTGATTAATACTGGCTACGGCGGAGCCTTAGGCGACGGACTCGGTGGCTTCGGGAAGCGTCCAATGAAAGAGTATGACGAGAAAATGATCGTTGAGATCTACAAATCGTTGGTCATGGCGCAAAATCAGCTCGTGCCTCGGGAAGCAGGCAAGCTTAACTCTGCAATCATTTGTCAACGATGAAAAGGAGAAGTAAGCCGAAAACAAATTAAAGGTTTTACTAAATTTGTTACATCTGGTTATTTTCGCCACAAACTGTATGGTAAAGGAAGAGTAAGATTATGGAAATTAACGGAAGCACCAATTCCCAGAGAATTTTTCTTTTTTACTATACTCTTCAAAGTGCTTTTAATGTTGTTCTTATCTTGATTTATGATTGAAACCAGTAAAATTTATTCAGTTTGGCAATAAGCTGTTAAAGTCACCTAACTACTGGTAAATTGTCTGGGACCAAAAAAAAAAGGAAAAATTAAGAGGGAAGCATCAATTTTATGCTTGTTAACAATTTTTTTTAGTTCATTAAAATAGTTTATTAAATTCCATAAGTATTAAGATCAAGTTGGGGCTGCTATATTAAGCTATCTTCATTTATAAATGTTCATTTTAAATGATAGTGACCTTATAATAAAAAAAATTTCATTGATTCAAAGTATAGGGAAAACAAAATAGTTTTAGGTATTACGCCATCAAAGACACCCACAAATAGTAAGAATTATATGACTGATCAAAAACCCAGCTAAAACACAGCTAGAATATAGTACTTATATTATTATATAAGGTTGGTTGGGAGGTCTTTGGAGCTACATGTTTGAAAAGCATTGTATTGACACATTTATGTCAAATTGTATGGAGCAAAGCCAAATAAAGCTGATTGATCGAGGGCTTCTTTGGGTGTGGGGTAATAATGGGGAGCTTTGATTATGGGCACCTTTTGGTCATGGTGGTAGTTGAGTGATCTGAATCTGATAAATCTCTTAATTATGACGAGAATTTTCATGTGTGGATTTGACGGACACAATCTGTTTTTCACGTTTCTATTTAATATTATCTTTAACCAATGGATGAAATTATCTCAATCGTATGTATATGATCATGGAGTACATTATGTAAATTGTAAAGAAACGATTTAGAAATTCACAATCATATATATATAGTACAATTATTTTCTTGACAGATAAGTAGTTCATCATTAATATATGTCCAATAAAAATTATTAAAAAAAATAGTGAATATATGTCAAAGTACGTAAATGGGTTTGAATTAGCCGACTCAAAACCTCAAATATTAAAACGAAAAAAAAAAGATTACAAGAATGTGCATGGCATGATAGTTCCTCAACTAACAATTATTGAGTTTGTTTGAATGATCTAACATACAAAATTTCCAGGCACTCTTTAAGAGGAGAAATTATTAGGTGGATCGGTTCACCACGTCATCCATGGTCCCGATCAATAAGATTTTGACAAGTCAGATTTCTTCCTAAAATTTAGATTTAGGCACGAATTTAGTACCAGGTTTAACCCCTAATTTCACCAAATGAGATTTATAGGGTAAGTTCCTAAATTTATGACATTAATTGGCTAAGGTTTTAGAAATTGTAAAAAGAAATCTTGCTTGTCATAATCTTATTGGTCGGGACCACGAATAACGTGGTGCACTCGATCCACCTAATAATATCTCCTTTAAAAGAATACTAATCTAAAATTTTTTATTTATTTCGGTAAACTTCCTTAATTTGCAAAATTCCATATTTTTATGATTATTATACATTTTACCAAAAAAATTCCATAATTATTGATAAGAAAGTAGGGGAAAGAAAGTCAAATTGAGCTAATTCTAAATCTAACGTGGCGGGATAGAGTTATGCAAAGTTGCAACAAAGTCCTCATAATCAGCGGTCAAGTAATGTTGTCTTTCTTAACTTAAAATCAGCGGTCAACTCATGTATATATATCCATGTTAACTCAAATTAAAAAAAAACAAAAAAAAAGACTAAAGACTTCATTGGTGCCAAAAAAAATAAATTATTATAGATTATATGGTATAGATTCTCTTTGAACATCATCCATAATCTTTTGAAGATCATGATTTGTAAGTTGTAACCCAACCCAAGTCTGTCAAACTTTTAAAATCCTATTTTGTGACGCAACTTCACAGTAATGTTACGTCATGGGTGTTGTGATTTCCCGTGGCTGGCTGCTAACTGCAGACACACCATTCTCGCCCACATACATGCGTCGCAACCGCAACGGAAGAGAATCCATAACTAACGGTCCCATTTGACATTTGTTAAACATACCAATCCAACTAATTAATTCTGTCTTCCTAGTCTATAATTCTCTTCTTATCATTCTATCCACATCATTTTCAGCATCAAAATATTATCCATTATAGTTTTACTTCTCTTGTCCTTGTCGTTTTGATAGTTGGTAAAACACGAAATTTCCCAAACATTCCCCAATTTCAGTCCTAGTGGAATTCAAGAGTCTAGCTAGAAATGCTTTAAAATTTCTCAATTTGACCCTTTCTTCCCATCTCTAGAAAAACACATCCCCTTTTCATATGTTTATAGTTGCATGTTAATGGGATTTACTATATTGATGCTCTTATTGATGGCCTCTATGCTATACTGATCATTTTCGATAAATGATTATATATACCAAAAAAAAAAACCAAAATTCCCTAATTAGTAATTACTACTAGTTATAAAGTAAATTTTGGAGTTAGGCACCGGGTTTGAGCCTCTTCATGTTTTTCTTGGTAAGCAACTTCTAAGTTCTAAGTCTGAAAAATTCGTGGGTAAAATTTCAATAAATCTATAAATCATAAGAAAGGATTAGCAATTTACCCTGATTTTAAAGATGTAATAACCTACCGTGCTCCTAAATTTTTTAAAACAACAGAAGTAACACATTTTTTTTTGTCCTTGAAGATGCCAGGGATAAAAAAAGAAAAAAAAAACACCATTAATTATTAGCAAATGATTCAGTGTAAGTGTTATACCCAAATTTATATAGGCTTAAACATTGTGGTCTGGCAAAAAAGGGGGAAAAATTGTAGGTCATGTTCCTAATCCAAAATACTAGTAAACCAAGATGGAGCTAACTTGGGCTCGAAGGGAAGACTGTAGGGCATACTCATAAACGAAAAGGCCCAATTTCACAAATTTGTTGGATTATAAAGCCCAACCCATTTTTCATGAGGCAGAATTTCTATGGAGTATGGACCTGCCAGCATGGAATAAGAGGAAACAAACATATCCACTTCTTCAAAAACGATCCAACACAGCTTAACAAATACGGTAAGCCCAAACCCAAAAGGTTCAAAAATCTGATAACAATAGTGAAATACTACTAGCAAGTAGCAAATGTGACCAACACAGTGGCTTCTTTACCTGTAAAAGCACTCTTAGCTTAGCTGCCTAATTATAAAGTGCAGAGATCAACAAGTGGTTGGTTCAAGTGGTTTCGCACTTGTTTCCCTTAATGAAGGTTTCGAGTTCGAGTCTTGTGAATGGAGAAAACTATTGTTGGGAGATCTTTACCCATAATGGACCAACCGGCTCGAACAAGTTTAACTTGTAAATATAAAAAAAAAAAAAATGTAAAGTGCAGAGTGCAAAACACACTATAATTTTTTAATCTGTTAAACAAAACATGAGGGAGAAAAATAATGTTTTTAGTGATGGGGGTACCTTCATTTTAGTTCACGCTTGCTATCTTAATTTCTTTTGACCCTAAGATATTGGGATGGTTAATTAGTGCAGCATGTGTTTTTTATTTTTCCTTTTTCAGGTGATTTACACATTAAGAATTTTAGTCAATATGGAAAATGAATGATTAATTTGAAGAACAGAAGAAATGTTGGAATCAAAGCTTCCCTTTTTTTTTTTTTATTGGAATTCAGCGTCAACATCCCTTTCCTTCTTCTATAGGAATCGTATGATTTGCCTTTCTTTAATAGATTCGAGTGCTTTAACCACTAGAATTCTTTGTCTTTAGCATCACTTTCCAAGTCGTCTAAAACTCGCTTTTCTGATAATATGCAGTGCAGCACAAGCAAATAATACAATTCCTTGCATGTTTCTCAACTCCACAACAAAATCTTTTTTATCTATTGATATAATTTAATTACAACGTGGCACACGAATGTATTTACTATTTAGTCAGCCAATCTGTCATACTTTGCCACTACAACAAGCTTTTCTTTTTAATCCCCAAATTTACTTTTGAATAAAAAGTTGTCAATTTATTGCCAAATTTTTTTTTTGTCAAATTTGGTAAATATTCAAATCAGGACTAAAAGTTTTCAAAACTGCTCAATTTAGGCCCATTTTTTTTATTTGATCTAATTAGACTTAAAATTTTAAGCTATCAACCAAATTAGACCTATTTCTGACATAACTCATTGTGTGTCATACACACGCTATTACCACGTCCATATCCAAAAAATCATGTAGTACTTAACGGCACGTTCATCCATGCACTATACATACGAGTCCCGTTAGAAAAATGACTAATTTGATTGTTGACCTAAATTTTAGATGTAATAATTATATTCGATCTAAAAAATTATGCCCAAATTGAGCACTTCTCCAAACTTTAAGTACTGATTTAGATATTTAGTATTTACCCTTGTTAGATTACTATAAGGCTTGGTTTATAATAAATATTAATATATATAATTTTTTTTATTATCACTTGCCCTAACATTCTTTTCTTAATTTTGTTATTATTGGAGTTCTAGAAATTGAGAATTGGAAGCCTTTAAATAATATGCCATTAGAATTCATTGATAAGTAATTAAGTATATATTAACATTTTTATGTTAATAAATTAAATCAATGCTTTTATAATTGTTTTTTAGCTTAAATCAATGCTTTATATTGTTAAAATAGTATACTTTAGCATGCGTACGTCTGATACGAACAAGACAGGCTAACAACTATAAGATTATTATAGTCGAAAACTCAATCATCGATATCTATATGATGTTATAATTTGATTGTTTGTATATTTTTGAATAGAACCCACACAAATATTTAATTGAAACAGCCTAAAAAATGTCTATTTTCTTTTCTTTTTTTTTTGGTGAAAAAAGAAATGTCTATTTTCGAGGCTTTTGGTCAGCAATTTTTGTATGGGTTATATTGGTCAGCATATCAAGTCCAAATCTAACACCAAACTTAATAGTTACTTATTAACAAAATCACTATATATTACATGAAATCTTCAAATATTTTTTTTTTCTTTTTGGTCCTTTGAAACAAAAATCTCTGACCGTCCAAAATACATTCTAACTACTGCTACCGTATATAACACGTGCTAATTATAACATCTGAAACCAAATTAAACAAATAAGAAAGAATTAGGCCTAAATTGATTTGTTTATTTTTTAGTAGCTTTCTTGTTTATTTATATGAATATCTACTTTTGTCAAACTTCTCAAAAGGCCTTCAAAATGATATGTTTCTTTCAGTCCAAGTTATTGATCTCTTGATTGTTAAGAGTTATACATCGAAATTATTAAAACATTTATGCTAATTCTAATTTAGTTGGAATTTTTTTTTTTTTTTAAAGTTTTTTATGAAGATCCTTGAAAGCAATCTGTTAGAGGTTAAAGTCAATTTTAGCATTCATGTAGAATTTAAGGTCTGTTTAGAGTTACAGGTAATCAGTATATAGATCAAACTAATTAACCACCCAACGGCTATGAAATGAAATAAAAAATCAGAAGGAAAGAAGAGGGGGCAGCTGCATATTTCTAGAGTCAAACTAAAATGACTGCTAATTAGTTCCAACGGCTAGCCTGATTAACGTCCACTACTAAATAATCTGACGCCCATATCTTGCTATATAGAAATGTGGCCGCAGGCACAATTTGCATTAATTTTTCTTCTTCTTTGCAATGTTAAATGCTGACTCTGTCGCAGTCAGCGCTCTTCATATGGAGCCTGCCTCGAATTTGAACTCTATTTATTGAGGTTTCATAAGAAGTTGACCCAAATATAAAAATTTGCAGGCGCTTCTCCCTATCGCTATTCATGCATTTTCCGCTCTGCTTCTTTGCCTACTAAACAACCCAAACCTTAAATTAGTTGACCCAAAACATTAGTAATCCTAAACAAATGGTTAATGTTCAAATTGGTACTTAATGTTTGTTAAAATGTTCAAATAAGGGTCCAACCATTTAATTTGGTTAATTAAGTCTCTAACGTTGCAAAATCGGCTCAAATAAGTCCATAACATCAAATTGACAGCATAAATAAAATAAACCCCCAAAACATTAGGGTCTTAAATTGACTTTAAGGATCGTTGAGACCTCTATCACCGAATTGAGGGGAGCAAGTCCCTGACAGTGTGAAATCAGCTCAAATCAGTCCCTAACAGTGCAAAATCGACTCAATTCAGTCCTTAAAGTCAATTTAAGACCCTAATATTTGGGGTTTATTATGCTGTCAATTTGACACAGTGGACTTATTTGAGCTGATTTTGCAACGTTATGGAGAGCCCCATAGCATCATCCATTAATACATCAAAAACAAAGTTTGGGATACAAGAAGTTTGCATCACAAAGCCTTCCCAAATTAGCCATGGTGTCAGCAAGTCTATTGGCCTCTCTATAGCAGTGGGCAATCTTCACCCTATTGAACTGGTTCATCAGGTTCCTTTCCTACAATCAGTGATCAGGTTATCAAGAGGATGCAAATCCACATTAACATTTTCAAAATATGATTAGAAAGATTAATCATAAACCAATCAAAAATATTATCAACATCAAAAGAATTATGTGGTAAGGGATTGAGACGATCCCAAAGAGAACGTGCAAAAGTTTAGTCCCTAAGAACATGAAAAGAAGATTCCTCAATGTCAAGACATAGATCACAACAAGGTGAGTAATCTTCCTATGATAGAGCATGGATGTAGTACAAAGCTTATCAAGTGCAGCTGTACAAGCCAAATATTTCTCTGCTTATGATTGTTAGCTAAATAGTAGAATTATGATTAACTAATTAATATCAGGTGTTTGAAAAAAAAAAGAAAAAGAAATTAAAAGAAGTCGATAGTCCACGTGGAATAAGTTTCTCCCAATCATGAAAAAATTGTATAGAAAAAACAGTATTGGTACAAAGCCTTCGCTGTTAAGCTTTTCTTTTCCATGTGAATGACGGATATATGTAAGCTTCCACGTTATAAATATATACAGATGATTAGATGTGTTAAGACTTTTTTTAATATTAAACGGGGCATGATGAAAAGGGAAGGACTTTAATCTAACTAATCAGTCACATTTTCAAGTCATTTTCTAATTTGCTAACCCTTTCGACAAGAGAAGTTGTTTTTAAGGCAAAAATGTGTTCTTTAACTGTCAATTTGAGAAAGCTTTGCAGGGCAAACTCATTTGAGTTGGATTGAAATTGAAACACAAATAGATTTGTACAAATAGCAGCACATTTAAGAGACACCTCTCCTTTATGATTGAATACAAATATCTACTTTCTTCCCTCCTTTAAATGCTAAAAAGCCTTCCCTCTTTCTAGTTTTTATGATTTCATACTTGTCAAGGTGAATATCAATAAATACATTCAAAGATTATAAGTAAGATTTCGATTCCTCGAAAAAGAAAAAGATGTCAAGCTAGAAAAAGAAAAAGAAAAAAAAATCATTATATCCTATAGGTTTAAACCGATCCTATAGGATTAACATTTCTATCCGTATTGTATTCAAGGTTAGCTAAATCGTTAAAACTAAAACAAAATTTACTACTACTATTTTTTTTTTTGCCACTGATTTTTCGGTATTCAGGGCTTAACCCTGACTAATTCGGATCCGATCCACGTCGCGCACCTGATTATGGTGGGTGAGTCTCCCAATAGGGGCAGCTACGTACGCAAGATCTCGATTTCGAACTTGAAACCTGCTTAAGTTGGAATAAGCCGTTCACCACTTGATCCAACCCGTTGTTGGTTTGGCCACAGATTTACTACTACGAATTAAGTAGTTATAATTTTCATCGTGATCTTTGTAAAGAGTATATGATTCGATTTCGTAATATTTCCTAATTAAAATAACCCATATGCATTAGAGGCTTGGTGAAAATGTTACCCCAACTTGATACAAGGTAGGTCCACGCCTGAAACTTGTCTTATTAATACTGCAATTGTTATTAAATTTTAATCACCGATCAATAAATTAATCAAGTGAATCTACTCCTATAACACGAAAGAACAAATTACGGGTACGGGAATTCGAATCTGTGTGCTTGAGACCCGACCCGCATATATAATTGTTGTGGTGTGAAGTTTAAGTGGACTCCAGGCTGGAGAAAGCAGTAAAAGACTGTGAAAAAGAGTCAGTAGTACGGACTGCCGATGAGTTCACCGAGGAACACGCTTCACAAAGCAGGCGAGCCAGCCATTATAAATCATGGCTCGCTGCTGCTGAATTCAGGGTTCGAGCTGGGCACAGCTGGTTATGCCTGTGGGCTGTGGCTCGGCAGCGCCGTACCGGGTACCGTCCACCCTCCCTGGCAGCGGTTGCACCCATTTCGACGTGGACTAGACCTCACTGGGTTTTAGTCTTCCACGTGGCGGCATCTTTTTGGATATTAAAATCTAAATGGGGACTCTCTGGTCTGTTATCTGAGTTTTGATGGGAAGGTCAGAGGCAGAGAGGCTCAGGCTCACTGGATTTTCCTTGTTCATCTTTGCCTTTTTAACCGTCTGGGTTTTCGTGTCATTTTAGATTTTTATGTCTACGTGTTAAATGTGGGGAAGGCAAAAGTGGGAAACTTAAAAGAGTAAAGGACAAAGAATAGTCTTATAGGGTCCATAGATTCGGCGGGACCCTTTCCGTCCAAGGACAATTTTGTCAATTAACAATTAATTACTGCACTGCTCCTCCAGTCTTGTCAATAATTGGAAAAAGAAAAAAAAAACTATTACTACTAATGATATATATTTTTTAAAACTAAATCAGATAATTATAAGATCAATTTGATGGAAAAATTATCTATTTTTTGATGGGGACAAATTAAAAGGCAAAATGTGGGGACATGCAGTGCTGTAGTAATAATTCTGATCAAGGCTTAAGAAATGGAAAGATTATGTCACATGGGGGGATTCTTATGCACTTGATGAATTAATGACATTTTTAATTAAGTAATATATATGTTAATGTTTCTACTCTGTCTATGCCACAAACTGTTAGATCGATCCAGGCAGTTATGTTTTTCCAATCTTATTTTTGGTACTACAACCGTACATACACTTCATTTCATAGCATCATAATTAATTGTGTGACATTAGTTCAAATTTTGTAAAAGAACCGGAAAATAAGTATAGAAAGACTTTTTCACATTTAGAATAAGATGTAATTGGACTTCAAATTAATCTAGATTCGATGTAAATATCAGGATATTGGGAGATTTACATCAATATTATGAATCTTTTGATAGTGGCACTTTTCTTTAGAATTAAATTCTAATTACAATATTTTTTTATTTTAAACATTTTTATGGATGATTATATGGGCCTTTTCATGTTCGGAACTATAAAACTTTTATCTATTGTTCCAGTTCAAAAAAAAAAATCTAATACCATCTAATTACTTACAAACGTGGTAACAAAAGTAATGTAAATATGATATCATCATATTCCAACTTAAACAGATTTCAAGTTTGAGGCATTGTATATGCAGCCGTTCCGTTAGTAAACTCAATCAGATGCGTAACGTGGGTTGGATATGAATTAGTAGAGTTTTGCTCTGGTTATCGGATGTGATAAAAAAAAGTATTGTAAATATGATATCATCAAGACATTCTAAGACATTTTACTGTTATTTCATTTTTTAAGCACATATGTATGTCTAATTATTGAAGCAAAATGTGAAATAGTTTGGGATCATTTTTGTTTTTGCTCGACAAAAAAAAAAATGTTAATGAAAGCAAAATGAATTGAATTCTTAGTTTGTCAGACTCATATCATTGTACCGCAAATACTGTGCTCTAAGTTGTAACTGGTGAAACATAGTAGTATTACTAGTGACCGGCCAACAGTTCAAATTGAACATATGATAATCAAAACCATAATTTCACTTACTTAGATGCCACAATCAACAAATTTAGTTTGTTCCAATACCATATTATTATTAGCTTAGCTCCTGAACAAAGAAATGAAAAGGAAAGATGAATTTGTGAGTGAAAACAAATAAATTGATTTCATGGATAAGACAAAGTTGTTTCTCAATCAGGACAGCTGCCATTACTATGATAGCTTAGATAATATATGGTCACTAATCCATCTTCAGTAACATATCAATCCCACATCAAAAACATCCTAAATCCAAAAATACCTTTCCCCTCTCTCTCTCGACCCATAATTACCAAACCCAATTTGAATCTTCTAATTATAAAAAAGGGAGAATAAGCAGCATAAAGACATTCATTTTTTTTTTGTATTTATTTCACTAATAATAAAAATTCATCTTTTCTTTTTTACTTTAAAAGCAAAAGTTCAGGTCACAAGAAATCTGTGTGGCATGCTATGCTTAGTGATCACTTCTTTTTTAGGTGTATAATCATATGGCTAAGTGGCTAACACCAAACAAGAAAAGGAAAATAAAATATTATCCAAATTGCCCCAACTTTTTGAAAGAAAATTAAGTAACTGAACCAATCTGGTTAGTATAAAGCAAAAGAAAATTCGGGTGGGTTCGGATCCTACCCACCCACATTTGGGGCTAAAAGTAAAAACACCAACATAAAAGGGAATGAGTGACGTGTATAACTATCCCAAGTGTACAAAATGTACGAGTAATGCAGGCTTCGGGGACACAATCGTCATTCTAGTAGAAGACAAGGACAGCTGGTTGCTTTCCTTCTTCGAAGCATTGCCAGTATGTTTTTTTATATATTAGTAACTCGTATATATATACATTTTTATTTTTTAAAAATAAAAGGAATATTTTGTATTTCCAAATTTAATTACTCTGTTACTATATTAGTAATTTTTCTACTCTTTATTTAACCTAAAATTGATAAATCATGTTTATGTTTGGCCGTGGATTTCTATGGTGGAAAACGCGAAGTTGAGCGAAAATAATACTAAAGAAAAGGAAAGAAGAAAAAAAAAAGCTCTTCATCTCTCCTTCATCTCACTCTCTCTCTAGTCTCTGCCCTCTTATCTCTATTCAGCGCTACCCATCAGCTTCTCCTAAAAGAGAAAGAGGAAAGGGTACAAAGAGAGGGAGGAGTGAAGGGAGTGAGAGCGTTACTCCGGCGGCGCACGGTAGCCCCGCCGTGCCCCTTCATCCTCGTTCGTTTTCCAGCGATTCCTTTTTTTGTATTTCTTTCCCAACAAAGGTGGCTTCGTTCCCACGGCAAATTTCACTTTGACACGGAGCCACAAAAGGAAAAAGAAAAAAAGAAAATCCCATTCTGAACTAGGCTTCCCACTCCATATTTCTTATTCATTTTGCCCTTTTGAACTCTGGCGGACATTAAAGGCACTCTCTCGTTCCTTCGATCCTCCCTCTCTCTAATCTTAGCAGATCGGTTCGATTTCAAATCTAAGAAAAAGAAGAGGAGAGGGATTTACAGTGTTAAGATGCTTTGGATAATGCGATTCTCTGGGTTCTTTTCTGCTGCAATGGTGATGATTGTTCTTTCCCCTTCACTCCAATCGTTTCCTCCAGCCGAAGCCATTAGATCCTCTCACCACGACAGCTATCTCCGGTTGCCATCATATCAGTTGTCAGCGTCAACAAAGTCACTAGAGGACCGTTTCACTTTCCGAAAAGCCTCGGAATTTCGCAATGCCGATGAATGTGGCTCCACCGACAACAAAATCAGAGGTGTTTGCGATCCTTCCTTAGTCCACGTTGCTATCACTCTGGACGTTGAGTACCTCCGTGGCTCAATCGCCGCTGTTCACTCCATTTTACAGCATTCATTGTGCCCGGAGAACATCTTCTTCCATTTCCTCGTGTCGGAGAGCAATCTGGAAACCCTAGTTCGTTCCACGTTCCCTCAATTGAAGTTCAAGGTATACTATTTCGATCCTGAGATTGTACGGAACTTGATATCCTCATCCGTTAGGCAAGCGCTTGAACAGCCGTTAAATTATGCCAGAAATTACTTAGCGGATCTGCTGGAGCCGTGCGTACGGAGAGTGATTTATTTGGACTCTGATCTAGTGGTCGTTGACGATGTCTCTAAGCTCTGGAGTACCAACCTGGGTTCACAAACAATCGGCGCACCCGAATACTGCCACGCCAACTTCACAAAGTACTTCACGGGGGCTTTCTGGTCGGACCAACGGTTTTCTGGAACGTTCAGAGGGAGAAAGCCATGCTACTTTAACACGGGGGTGATGGTGATAGATCTGGTGAAATGGAGGCGGGTCGGGTACACAAAGCGGATAGAGAGGTGGATGGATATCCAGAAAAGTGACCGGATCTATGAACTGGGTTCTTTGCCGCCGTTCTTGTTGGTATTTGCTGGACGCGTGGCACCCATCGAGCATAGATGGAACCAGCATGGGTTGGGTGGGGACAATGTGAGGGGAAGCTGTCGGGACTTGCATCCGGGTCCGGTTAGCCTATTGCATTGGTCCGGTAGCGGTAAGCCATGGCTCAGGCTGGATTCGAAACGGCCGTGTCCACTCGACGCATTATGGGCGCCTTATGACTTGTACGGTCACTCACATTGAATCCACAGCAGTTAGCGGCAGGGATAGTCACCGGTAAATTTCCACCAGGACTGTTATATTTTTGTCACTTGTTATTTTCATTTTCTTGCTTCCTTTTCACCTCTGATAATGACCTTCTTTCATTTTTATTTGATTAACTCATATTTCTCAGTCCATTTGTAATTCTATTGTTCTTGCTTCGGTCAATAATAAAAAAGGAAAGGAATATATTCAATTTGTTACCAATTTGGAGTGTGTATGTATTAGATATTTAGATATTAGCAGTGTAGTTTTAGAGCTTCAGTTAATTTCTAGGTCCAACGGAACCAAACTTATCAAAGTTTATCCTTCTGGTAGAGGAAGCAGTCCACGTGGTAAATAGTGGAAAAAATATATTAAAATGATTAAGAAAATTTTGTTGTATGTACAAGCAACTGGCAAAGAAAGCATAAAAATTAGATTTAATGGCGTCCTGGCTGGTGTCGGCCTACTTGTTTGGTTCTTTGGGATTTTCTTCCTAATAGTATACTAACTCATAGTGGATTAAAGAATAAGGATCACTTTGGGTTTTCTTTCTTTCTTTCTTTAGACAGGAGGGTTTTGTGGTAGGCCATTTGGGCAAAAATTGTGCAGTGTTGTAGGTAAGGGCACTTCAAAAAAGGGGACCGTAGCTTAGCAGTTATAAGCTTTATGAGTATTAAGTTATGTGCACGCTTGCTTGTTGCTTTTGTATATTTACATACCAAATTGAAATATAGAGGGACGAAAATTTGAGAAATGAAATTTGTTTGTAGGTGGAGTTTCAATGCGAAGAGCCAAAAGGAAATGGGCATTTTTTGATGATGACGGATTTGGGAAGGGAGCATGTGAAGCTTTAATTGCCATTTCAATGGTGGACAAAAGTGACCGAATGGAGTGGGGAGGGATGTGGTGCCGGCTGAAGAAGAAACTAAATTTAGGCATTGGAAGAATCTAAAGAAGTCTTTTGAATATGGCCGCTTAGTTTAGTTCATTGGGGCTGTATAAAAAAATTCTTTTTTTTTTCCCTTCTTTTATTTTTGCTTTGGTGGCTTTGTGCTTTGTTGGCAGCGGCGGAAGACTTGTGAGCTAACCTCTCCCCAAACACTACTGTCCCTTGCGCACTTAGGTGGCAATCACATATTCTCTCCTTCCTCCTTTTGGCGTCCCATTTGTGTGTGTAATTTTCTCGGTAATTTTTTTATTATACTCCAAATAAAGTCATACATGATCCATACTTTACTTAATACTTTTTGTTTTGGTTACAATAATGATTAATTTTTTATTTATTTACCAAATTAAAAGTTTTAGTTAAGAATGGCGAATTGTATTTGTGTAAATGAAGCTTTTAAGAAAAGTCGAGCGATCAAGCTAGAAAAATGGTGGTGGCATCGAAGGAGGGGACCCAGATGTCATTGTAGCGTAGGAAATGTCCAAAGTAGGAAATTGTGGGGACCGATTCCTTTTGCCCTGGCATCACACGTGGCCAGTTGTTTGGATCTTTTGTAGAATCAATCAGTCCATCTACGGTTAGTCAACACCATTTGATTTGTTTCATTTGGGCTTGAATCTTTGATGAGTTTAATCATCTTCCTTTAGTTTGACATTAAAATTATGGCCGTGGCATCATCCTGCATGCAGCTGTGCTGCATTATAGCTGGTCTCTCCTTTGCTTAACTTAATTATGAAAACAAAAAAAGTTAACACAAAAGTTTAAAATTAATTAAACACATCAAAAGCTGCTTCCGGGGCCTACATATATAGTTTTTGGTGGTGAAATCATAAAAGGGCGGTCTGATGCTGACAGCCTTTTGATCTCAATTATTCTAATCAATATATCCTAATCCAGCTTTTTTTATAATCATTTGGTATGGGTTAGATTATTCTAGAAGGAGAGAGTCAAGCATGCTCCAAACTTTAATCTGGTTTATGTTACATAATAATCAAAGTATTATTACGATTATTACTATATTATTATAAGGATTGAAAGCTTTCTAATTGAAATTAGTCATGCCTAAGGGCATGGATATGGACGAACTTTCGTTTTCTACTTTGATCTTATGGAGTAGGTTATTCATGTGTTATTAATGTGAAAAATATTGTTTCCACTATCTTATTCTTACGTTGTTTTGTATTGTAAATTTCCCACATTTAGTTTACTTTCCAGTGGAATGCCTGAAAGAAAAAAATCCAAGGCTTTCATAATGTGTGTTGAAATTTGAGAGGTACAAGAGTGGCCGGAGGACCCATAAGCCGTCGCAATCGATTTGGTCCCCCGGTGGAGTCTGTTCATTAAGTTCTAATTTTGTTTAGCTTTATTTAAATCGGCAAAAATAAAGCCCATAAATATTTGGATCTTTACAAGAAACCGAAAGGTATTCCCTTCATTGTTTGGGCATAATGCCTTTGATGCCTTATTGTTGGAAGGATCTGTTTGGGGAACGACACGAAACAATTTAGTGATGAAAGCTTGTGTCTGAGAAACCTCCAAAACTACGTTAGCGATTTGCGTGGTGTTTCTTTTGTTTTGCTGCAAAGCTGTTGCTTTTACTCCATGTGCACATAAAATCAAACACTCCAAAATCCAAATTGGCTTTGAATGTGGACAGCGATTCATCTTGATGGATGCCCTGATATTCGCAGCTCTAACAATTTGGAATTTAGTCAAGCAAATCAAGACAGAATAATTAAACTCTTGAAAAGCTGCTATTCTTTCGCCTATGGAGATGTCTAAAGCTTTAAAACAGAGCAGAGAGTCTCAGAGACATGTTCGGTTCCTGGTTCTTTTGAAAACATGTGAGGAAAGTAGTTCACATTACATAAAAAGGGAAAAGCTTAGGTTAGGATTAAAATAAAGAGTGTTGGGAAGGGCTTTACAGCTAGAAACAGGCATTTGGTTAAAATGGAGGGGGTAAAGAAGGGGACCATAAACAATGATTGGTCCACCATTTCATGCCCAATCTCGAATCAAAGGCTCTCCTGCTGGCTGCTTCATTCCAAGTGGGGCATATTTTCTAGCTGTGTTTTGCACCCAAACATCTTATAAGAATCGAATGGAGGAATAAACTTGAACAACTAGCCTATCTTTTAATCATCTAATAATAAGAGGTGTTTAAGAAAAAGGTAATTTAATTTTCTTACGTTTGGGTCCAGAAACAGAAAAAAAAAAAAAAAACACACCCAAACCCATTTCTGAAATGGTCATTGACTGTCTATTGCTCCCATGCCACCTCCACATTTCAGATGGCAATTTCAACCACATATTTCCCACAGGAAATTTTCATGGTGGCACCGACAAAAGGCAAACAGACATTATCTTTGAGGGCTTTTTCTTTTTTTTTTTTTCTAAGTATACGAAGGAAATTAGGAAATGATGATATATTACAGAAAATTTGTAATGAATGAGGGACTGAGCGAAGAGTTCAAAGGAAATTCGTTGACTTAAATTGCCTGCTTGCTATTCAATTTAAGATCCTGAATATCAAGTTATCAACCCTTAGGAATCTCAGTGAATTATTCTTGGTAATATCATTCGTTTCCATGTTAGTATAACTTGTTTTATGATAATAAAAGTTTTATTCCTTTTTCTTGGCCTACAAAACAATATCATTGGCGAATACATAGAATTATATACAACTGTATCATCAAAAGATTTGCTTCAAGAGCTCAGAATTTCAATTTTGTTAGAGACAAAAAGAGAAAGAGATACCAATTATTGTAGCAGCAAAGCAATCCCCTATTCCCCTTGGCTTGGTCAACCCCAACATTAGAGTAATTTGGTGACAGCTAATATACGAGGACTGATAAAAACTAAGAATTTGATGATTCCATATTAAACAATCATTCAAGGACAAGGAGAATCCAGTAAATTCAAGAGTAAGGAGGAAAGGAATTGACATATGAATAGAAATACAAATTTTGAAAACTGGGTACTAAAAATTGAAGTGACCCAAAGTTTGGGGGCTACTTCTGCAACTAGAGACTAGATTAACACATGAAAGTCCTTGGCCTCTCCCACCTAAGATTAAAACGATGTTTCTAACCAGACTGAACAATTGGACCACTTGAAAGTTTCTGCTATATATGAAATGTGGCTTTTGACTTTGATAGCACTATATCTGGCATCTACAATGTGGGCAGTTTCAGAATTTATTGAACCAGAATTTATTGAATCTATCAGTACTTCTAATAGATAGTATTATACAAACAGGAGATTGCCAAGTTAGTGTATGGAAATTAAGAGATGTTTTACGCGTGGGCTTGCCTGCACCTTGCATTATTGTGAATTAAGTAGAAGTGGGGTACTTGAGAATTGCCTGCACCTTGTTTTCACATTATATAATTTGCAATGTGAATTTTATGTAATAGGCAAAGACATATATTACTTTGTCATGAAATGGAGAGAAGAAAACACCAATTTGGCAATTGCCTAATGTTGTTTAATTTCTAGAAGAGGATGGAATTGGAAGGATCCTGCATTTCTGCTGTAATCATGTGGGCTAAAGATTTCATCCCATGGGAAATCCATGTGAGATTCCTCAAAAATGGGTTGAACCATTGAAAACGTTGGTCCAACTGCAACCAGAAGATAGGACAGCAGTTGGGCTACTAAATTCTTGTCTGGCAATAAGGATGAATCAGAGAAGCTGCCAAGCTTCATGCTTTGAACATTTTAAATAGAATAGGGGCTTACATCATAATCACATCGTTGAACAATGGTATGGGACATGAGAAAATCCATTTGAGGGGCATTTTAAATTGGAAAATTCAATAAATTTATAACAAGTCAAACATTAGTTCTTCCCTGTTGCACTTAAAAATGGCTCAGGTGGGTGTAAATTTTGAATTTCTGTCTGCTTAAATGTTATGCTCATCAATTACAGAATATAAGAAGTTTCCTGTGTGTTTATACACACACACAAACACAAACAAGTTTTGGAGTTTGGTTCAAAAGCAGATTTTGTACAAAAGTCATTTCACTATGCTGCAGCAATCTAACAACAAGCCTGAAACAGTGAAACTCAAATATGAAGTACAACATGGACTCATGGAGCTAATTCTTATAAATTTAGATTCTCAGATGGTAGATACACATTCCATTTCAAATTAATAATATGTATTTTAAGGTAACGAATCAAGCCGAATTACATTCAATATGAAAAGGCAAAGAAAACAAAAGCTACAGAATGAAGTTGAGAAACTTCATGGTTTTTTGGCCTACAACAGAGATACACTACACACTAGGGGAACTGGAATTTCATGTAATCCTGCCTTCCAGATGGAGGATTTATATACACCCAAAGCAAGGAAATAATGATGGAAAGCAAGCCAGACCAAACAAAGACAATGGTTGGAACCTTACCCCTTCTTCCCATCAAACCCTTTGCAAATGGATAGAGATGGCAAAGGACCCAGAAGCTGAAGAAAACCCCTCCAAGAAGTTTGCTCCACTGTGGAAAGGTGCTGTACATGGTTCTTGCAGCACCCACTGCGATTGCAATCATGTTCACCATCATAATTGTGATTGGAGGAACCATCAAGAAGCTCCATTTCACAACATAAAGTTCAGCAAACTCATCGTCTCCATCTTCTGGAGTAGCAGATTTGGAAGTTAGTGTAAATGAGATATCAACTCCAGCTATAACCTTCAAAAGTCCTTGTAGCACAGCTGCAGGATGGGCACTGGTTCCACCAATCAACCAAAACTGTTCGTTTCGCCACCAATCATGAAGAGTGATTCCAGACCACTTGATTTCAAGAATTGCAAGCAAACACAATGTGATTGTGATGGCCAGCAAGAATATCAGGAAGGTAACACTGAGGGATTGCACTATGAACTGCCCAGAAAATAGAGAAACTGCTGGTAGAATGCAGTAGACAAGGAGAAACATGGAAGTGAAAGGGTACATTCCCACATTGAAGTATGCTACTCTTTGCAAGAATTTCATTCGAGGACTAGCAAATAGAGCATTGTTCCTTGAGAAGAATATCTCAACAGAACCAGTTGCCCACCGAAGGACTTGATGCAGCCTGTCTGTTAGATTGATTGGAGCAGTCCCTCGGAATGCATCCCTCTTGGTTACACAATACACTGATCTCCATCCACGATTGTGCATTCTGTATCCAGTCACCACATCTTCAGTAACAGAACCATATATCCATCCTACTCGCTTTCCCCACTCAGTTCTATCCTCGTAGAAGCAGGAGATAACACTTATTGCTTCTGCAACAGTTGCAGCATCCAAAGGCTCACGTGGCACCGCAAGAGAACCGGCTGGCCTCCCATGGTTCCCCTTTCCTTGCACATCCTGAAGCAGCCTTCCTTGATATTCAGCAACTGGGATTGAGGCTGCCAGCGAAGTAGAGTTCCCAAACCTTTTAGGAAGAAGCAAAGATTCAATATCTGCATCATCGTCATTGTGTTCCCCATTGATAGGTAATACTATCTCATCTTCTGCTTTCTTTGTCACCTTGGGTTTCCTTAAGAATAACTTGATTTTCCTTCTACCAAACCAACCATGATGTTCAGTGGCTCTAGGAGGACTAAACCCATACAAAGCAGTTCTTCTGAAAATGCAGCCAGTGCCAACATACATTGGACCCTGTAACCCATCAAGAGCTCTCATGCTCACATCAAAGAACACATTATTATGATTTGCATATCGATCATTCGGGTCAATCCCTTCAAACCTTTGTGGGAATTGCACATAGCAGATCCTGTCACCACCTCTGTCAAGCATAAAGCACATCCCTTCCCTTAGCGCCAAAGAATTGTAGATGTAGTGATCACAGTCAAGATTGAGGATGAATGGGCCATTTGACATGATAGCACTGGTTCGAACTAGAGCATTCATGGCTCCAGCTTTCTTGTTATGATCATAACCCGGCCTTTTCTCACGAGACACATAAACCAGCATTGGCAACCTTATGTCAACTTCTGTTGTGTCAATCAAATTCTCTCCGTCGGCTTCTGCACCATAAACTGGTTCTGCATTTGGTGGAGCGAGCATTGCCTGCAAAGAAGATATTTTAATCTTAGCACTTGGAAAAGGACACAAAACAAAACCAAAAACTATAAATTCCGTAAATTGAATTGTGAATATACCTGAATAATCCCAGCATGATCCCCTTTGGAATGTTCTGCCTCTGCAGAAGCCCATGTTCCAGGCCAGTGAGATCCATCTGACATCCAAGTAGCCTTGGGAACTTTAAGAGGGTCTGAAAGATTGCCTCCCATTTCCATCTGTTTCTTTTTGCCTCGAAGCTCTTCATGGGCATTGTAAGCATCTGATCTCCTCCTAATTGATTCAGGCAATGAGTTAATCCTCACCTTAAATTCATCATATTCTCTCTTCACCCTTCTTCTCTCTCTAACAAAATCAAGTCTGACTTTATTCTTCAGAAAATCACGCTTCTGTCCAAAATATGCCTCAGGATTACGAGGTTCAATATTATGCTTGCGGCAAAAAGGAACCCAAATTCTAGCAAAGCTAGCCGTCTCAGCTAGAGCTTCAAATGTCAGAAGTGCTCCACCATCATCTGAAAGATAACAAGCAACCTTTTCAACTGGATAGTCAACAGCTAGGATTGAAAGGATGGTATTTGCTGTGACAAGAGGAGGCTCCTTTTCAGGGTCAGCCGTGGAAACAAAAACATCAATGCCTGGAAGGTCCGATCTTCCTTTTGGGTTACGCAGGTTTGGAGACTCAAAACGCTCTTTAAGAACAGAGAGGTCCGTAATTCTGTTTACAGGACATAGCTTGGGAAGCTGGTCTAGAAGCCATGAAAAGGCAAACCAGAGCTCACAGGTTATGGACATTCCCCATAGCCACATTGCATCACGGTTGGGGTGCTTAATCCTCCATGTAAGAAAGAAACCCAGGGCAACAAGACGCAGTATAATAAGCAGTCTGCATCCAAACAAACCCAAATTCAAGATTCAGACGACTAATCTTTCAACAAAGAATAGCAGAAACTACTAGGTTTTACTGCAGCATAACTACAAAAAATGGGAAAAAAACAGAGAAGAATTCTTTTTTCCTACTGTTAACACACAAGTACAACAGATTAAGCATATTCCAATAACCCACAATGAATTCCAATCTACAAAAGTTAAATTACTATCAAATTTAAAAATAAAAAAAAGAGAAGCAATATGAGTTCTAGATTTAAATTTTGGAATTTACCTGTAAGGACTGATAATTGCAGCAGAAACTCCAACCTTCCTAGTCAAAGGCCTCTTACTTCTCTCTCCAAAATCTGGTGGATGCTCAAACCCATTAGCACCTGACCCAACCCCATAGCCATCTTTAGGCCACACGGCATTTCCATACCCATAAGTCCCTTTAGTCTCGAACAGCCACCTCGTATGATCAAAATCCTGTGGATGATTCTGCCCTTTGAACGATTTCACAAGTGAGAGCCTCTTATCCAACTTGAAATCAGCCATTGAAGGCAAAGGCAAAGCCTGATCTTCTGCTTCAGACCGAATCTCATCTTCATCATCATCATCACCCTCGCTAACATCCTTGTATGGCTCTTTACATCCAGGGCAATGACCTCCCCCACTTCCTAAACAATCCAAATAACATTCCCTGCAAATTTTGAACCCACATTCACACTTCCCTTGAAGTGCTTTCTCATCACAACCTTTCATTCCACAAACCATGCCTGATTTCAATGTCTCAGGTCTTTCCAAGGAACAATCTATGACATGGCCACGAGTAACAGAATTGTACCCTCCTGTGAAAATAGTGCCTGAAATGAAACTCCTTTCAGGCTTCAACTTCGCCCCATCTTTTCCATCTTCGTTAAGGCTTGTTTGCGAGGCTGAGACAGATTGGTGATCTGGAGTCGGAGGTATATGGACGGTGTAGGAAACGAATTCTGAGTTCATCTCTTCCATGGGGTCATCTTTGGACATAGAGCAATATCTTCCTCCGCTCGACAACCTTCTCTTCCCTCTGCTACCGAGAGGGCTAGGGGAATTTGGGTTGTTTGAAATTGAAGCGCGTGGAACCGGACTCGTTAACCCCATGCTTCTACTTCCAGATTCTTTGCCTCCGGATGAAACCGTTATCGTCACCGGAGAAGAAGTCGGAGAAGAGGCCATTTTCACCATCTTTACTATGAAATTGGATCCTCAAAATTAAAATGAACCAAAAAGGAAACTTCGAAGCAACAGATATTAGTAAGAGAGAAACAAACCAATGAAGAAAAAAAATGAAAGAATCTAACAAAAGATGGAAATTTTACGGAATTGAGGAATGAAAGTGATGCATTTTCAAAGCAAAGGTTGCGTTTGAATTTTGAAGCGAAGGGAATTTAACCTATTAAAAGCCTAAAAGGTTTATTATAACGTTCGACTAATCTGGGCCGTGGATATGATAAGATCGAACGGTCTCTTTTTCACCATAAAGTTCAAAACGGTCGAAGCTTTTGTAATGGGGGCCCAGAATGCATGAAAAGTCAAAAAAGAGAAGAGCTTTCTTAAATTCCAAAATCCAACGGTCGACTTATCTAAAAACGGTGTGAAAATTAAAATGTTTAAGTTACTCAATTAAATAATGTCATAATATTTGTGGGCCAATCGTTCAAATTTTTTTCCCACCTCTTCCGAATCATTTATTGGGATCTGGGCTCACTGTATCAGTTTTCAGTAGTAAATCTATCACGCTAGGCCCAGAAGAGATAAGAAAAATATAAAAACACACGAGATCTTGAGCATGAAGTAGTAATAATTTTTCCAACCAACATAGTAAGATAATGATTTTGAAATTATATTCTAAAAATTAACCTTACCACTCATTATCTAATTATTATTATTTATGATTTTGTAATAATTTGATTTAATTTTTTGAAGATGATTTTGTAATTTTTTTTGTACCACATTTGAGGAAAAGGAGGGAATATGTGTATATATATCAGGTGTGACCAGTGGCCATTTATTTAGAAGTTAATTAGTATAACTTAAGCTAATTAAGCTTTAAAATTAAGAACAATTGCAAAAAGATTGAGGTAAGTAAGAGGCCGGAATTCCTTCACAAATTAATGTTGTCCATGATCATTTGCCCTCTTCTTCGTGTCTTGAACAAGCTCTTAATAAGATTCTTAATTTCTTATTATTAAATAAAGCATTGACATTTTGCCAATAGATAAAGCATATTGACTATTAAATTGTATATGCAGGCCATCTGGGCATGCATGCATTGTAAAGCATTTCAAAAGTTCTTGCATACTATTATATACCATATGAAATGAATTCTATAATCATAACTAATGATTATTAAAATAGTAAAATTAAAGTTGTGATGAACTAGAAACATAATTAAAGACGTAGCAATATGTATGTATATCTGTAAACAACTAAAGTAACTAAATTTTTAATTAGTGACCAAATTATTAAATTAGGGAGGAAGAAGACATGCACATCCAAACAAGATCAAGACTTTGAACTTTTTGGATTTCACTTTTCAATCCAACAGCAAAAATTATATCTACATGAACATTATTTATTAACCAAAGTGATCCCAGTGTTAGCAAAGGCTAAATATTCAAATCAGAATTAAAGTTTGGGGAAGTGCTCAATTTGAGCATAAATTTTTTAGATAGGTCTAATGGGCTGTAAAAAAAGTTTTTTTAAAGGGAATCCCTAACATGTCTAAAAAAAGTGCCGTAACGGGTTCCATAAAAATGTAATTGATAACCCAAACTCTTGGATTTTTTTTCTTTTGCCAAACCCAAACTCTTAGAGTTAATTAAATTCAACCCATGTTAAGCACTTCTAGTTCTAATTTGAATATATTTACCCTTGGCAAAACATGAACAAAAGGCAAGACAACCTTGTCTTGTTGCTTTTATGTTTGATTTGATGATTCTTTCTGGATCTTTAAAAATGTAATTGGGCTCTGAGGAAAGGAAAGCGACCCAAAAGGCCCATCTATATATATTCAAGTGAACGAGTCACCAAACTGGCGGGAAGCGTCACATCATGGGCCCCCACCTCTCTGCTGTTCAAATTTACCTGGTCTTTTTTTTAAAAAAAGAAATGTCAAAACTCAAACGAGTGAACAAGTAATTAACATTTCTTCTTTTCTTTTTTATCCATTTGCAGATAATTTGCACGATTTAAATTGTTAATTTGTAAGCGCAAACCATAATTAATTTATCTTAAAGACTTAAACTTGGTCTCAATCTCATGACCAATACTAGTAAAACCTACTCCCTTGAAAATAATGCGAAATTTAAAGAAAACGAAATGTAGAAGAGGGCAAATTAAGAGCCAAAGACCAGTTCTTGGCTCTTTTGCTTATGCCAGCAAAGTTGCAATGAAGAAGAAATAAAACAAAGCCGGCACTCCACCACCCACCACAAACATTTACCATGTCTACAAAAGCAAAAACATACTCCCTCCTTGAAAATTCCTGAAAAATTTGTTCCTCTGACAACCAAAACCATTAACCATGGCTGGTTGCAAACTCCATCACACTTTCATCTTCACCTTCCTCTTACTTTCAGTTTCTTTCTTCCACACATCACTTTCTCAATCCCAGACTCCGACTCCAGCCCCAGCGCCGGCGCCAGCTTCCGACTCATGCAACGGCGTATTCTTATCCTACACCTACACCAGAGGCAATCCCATCCCTCCCACCGACCCCACCAACCAAGCCTACCGTTTCGAGTCCACTTTGGTTGTTCTAAACAACGGACGTCATGAGCTCAAGTCTTGGAGAGCCTTTGTTGGGTTTCGGCACAAGGAGCTTTTGGTCTCTGCTTCTAACGCTATTTTGGCTGATGGCAGTTCGCTCCCTGCTGAGGTTGGAGGCGGCGCCGTTTTCGCGGGGTTTCCCATGGCTGACCTTAAATCAGCTGTGGAGACTGCCGGGGACAGAACACAGATGGAGGTTCGGGTCGAATTGGTGGGTACCCAGTACGGTGTCGGAGCTCCGAATGTTCCCATGCCGCTTAACATCAGTCTTGTTAATGATGGATATGCTTGTTATAATGCCACCAATACAGGTTTGATTACTTAATCTCTTTTTCTAAATAAATATTTTTGGTTCAAATTCAATAATGCAAGAAGAAGATTTGCATTCCTTTAATTTATTGTCAAGTTGTAAAGAAAATGATGTAGGAGCATACTAGAGTTACAAGTTCCATTGAAAAGTCAAAATACAAGGCTTCAATTCATAAATCTGCTTCAACTTTGTCCTGTTTCTATAGTAAACCTTAATGACTTTGACTGTTGACAATACAAAATTCATCATGTAATTCGATGTCTATTTTCCATGTTATAGCCATGGTGTGGTTTTTCGTAATTTAGAAACTTATCATTGATTGAGTTGATTTTGGTGGTTTTCATTCACTAGGGAACAATGAGATGCATGTATGCTGCATTCAAGATAGAAACTCTGATACAAACAATGGGCTAAACGAAGAATTCTTGCCCAGGCAAGAAGGTGATCTTATAATCATGTATGATGTGATCAGGGCATATGATGATAATTACTGGGCACAAGTTTCAATCTCAAACCATAACCCTCTTGGTCGTCTTGACAATTGGCAACTGAGCTTTGATTGGATGAGGGAGGAATTCATTTTTGCTATGAAAGGAGCTTACCCTTTAGTTGTTGATACATCAGAATGTGTTTTCGGCCGACAAGGTCAGCACTACAAGGGCATGGATTTTTCACAGGCTTTGAATTGTGAGAGAAGACCTACAATCATTGACTTACCCCCAACAAGGGCAAATGACACGAATCTTGGTCGAATTCCCTTCTGCTGTCGAAATGGAACGATTCTGCCACCATCAATGGATCCAAGCAAGTCTAAATCATCTTTCCAAATGCAAGTTTACAAAATGCCACCAGACCTGAATAGGACAGAGCTAGCATCGCCTCAAAACTGGAAGATCAATGGCGGCGCTATGAATCCAGATTATCAGTGTGGGAATCCTATACAAGTAAGCCCAAGTCAATTCCCTGATCCAAGTGGTTTGCCCTCAGAAACAGCAGCAATTGTCAGTTGGCAAGTAGTTTGCAATATAACACAGTCCAAAAAGGAAACTCCAAAATGTTGCGTCTCATATTCAGCATTTTTCAATGAGTCTGCTATTCCTTGTAACACATGTGCCTGTGGCTGCAACAGTAACCCAAGCGAGACCTGTAGTGCTACAGAGCCAGCTCTTCTTCTACGGCCAGACAGTCTTCTAATACCCTTTGAGAATAGAAGTGCTGAAGCCAAGGAATGGGCTAATATACATAAACGAACACTTCCAAATCCATTGCCATGTGGGGATAATTGTGGAGTTAGCATCAACTGGCATTTAGTATCAGATTACAAGGATGGATGGAGTGCAAGGATCACTATTTTTAACTGGGGTGAAACTAACTTTGAAGACTGGTTCGCAGCTGTTCAATTGGACAAAGCAATAGCAGGTTTTGAAGGTGTGTACAGCTTCAATGGAAGTGTCCCGGATGGTTCCAACAATACAATATTCATGTATGGTCATCCAGGAAATAATTTTCTTCTGGCAGAGACAGATGGCGCCAATCCGAAAAAGGATCCCCGTGTTCCTGGTACACAGCAATCAGTAATTTCATTCAAAAAGAAGTTAACACCTGGTATTAAGGTGGCAGAAGGGGATGGGTTTCCAACCAAAGTATTGTTTAATGGAGAAGAGTGTTCACTTCCCATTATACTTCCAAGCAAAGCTTCCAGGGCGGGCGCAGCAACTAGCATTTTTGGATTTTTAACTCTTGCTCTGCTCTTGCTAATGCAGAGGTAGCTGTTGGATTCATGCTTAAATGGTTGATTGATTTGTCATCATTGTTGTTTTTCATTTGACTTATTACTTTGGCCAATACATGTTTGCCCTTTTCAGTTAGGGGTGGATTCTTTTAGCCTTTGAACTATTGTTTCATATATTCAATGTACTTTAGTTTATTGCATATATTCAATTATTCATCCATTTCTTGACCATTTGTTGAGATGATGTTTGTTTTGCTGAATTGCTGTGTGGTTTGTCAAGCAGTTTTCTGTAAATATAGATGTTCATACTTCATAATGATCTAATTATCCACAAAAAAAGATGTTCATAATGATACATTAGGTTGATCCAAAAATCAGAGCATGTTCCTGTCTTTCAAAATCTAATTAATCCAAATAATATAGAAGGAAATATTTTCCACAAGAGATTAAATTTTCCCAAGCAATGTTCATAAGAAACTAAAAATGAACATAAGATTTTCTCCAAAATTGAACATAAGGTTCAGCATTTAGAAAAAACATGCCATGATGAGCAGGTCCACAGAGCTTCCAAATCCCAATAAAAAATAGAAATTCGAAACCTGTTGTATCCTAATTTCTAAGAAAACAACAAAATGTACCCTTTGGAAACAAAATCTAATGTTCTACCTAAAACAAGAGAGAATTGCACGAGAAATGCAGGTCATATAGAGAACTAAAATTTTCTCCAATGAAACAGAATTTTTCATGGATAGCCATCAGGGTTGGACTGATATCAGATATCCAATGAATGCTACCTATTGCTGCAAAAGACCACATATATCAAACATAAATCAGAATTAACAATCTAATTAGGAAAAAAAAAAAACAAAGAACAAATCAAAACTACTCATGATTCATGAATACCTAAAATTTAATCTATAGAAACGGTCAACGAAAGATGCTGTCCAGGTCATATTGACTGACCGGAAATGAGGGCTCATAGATCAAGTCATCAACAGATGGAAAGTTGTCTGAAATCAGATCGGTAAAGTTCCCTACGCTTCTTAACAAATGTTCATCGTTGAAGATGGGAACAGCGCCAGGAAAATCATCTTGTTGTAGCGAATTTGCTCGAGAGAGACCATGCAAGGAGAATTCCGCTGGAAGAGAGAGTTCTGATATTAATGACTGAAAATCACTCACTGCAATCCCATTATCACTAGTTGAAGCTGCTGTTGCAGCAACGGTATCATTTTGGGGCTCAAATCTAGTTGATTGTGGGGCGATGAGATTTTGCAGTGCCAGTTGATGATGACTAATTGGTTGTGATTCCCGGTAGCTTCCTTGGCGAAATGAAGAAGCTGCATGCTCAAAAAGGGCATTCACATATATGTTCTTATTATGGTCAGCCGAGGGTTGAGCTAGCTTTCGAAGATTAATTCGGTATTTCTGCATCATGTAATGTATAATTAATTATGTCTTCTTTTGTCAAATTAGTTAGAATCCTTGATTAATTATTACTAGCAACTATGAAGAAATCTCATGAAAATAAAATAGTAGTAAATTTTACCTGAAGATGACTGCCAATGTTTGCTCTTGTAATATCAATATTAGGATTCATAGCTTTCATACGCTCCAAAATTTTCTTAGGAACAGACTCTGCAATAACATGACCAAATATGAAAACAATTAAATTATGTGCTATAAATTAAATCAAGTATATATGCAATTGAGAGAGAAAGTTCATACGTTCAAGGCCTCCCAGCTGATTAATAGCAGCAATAAACAAATTATGGAGCTCTTTAGTCCAAATCATCCTCCGCTTCTTTGGAGTTGTACCTTCACCATCAGAATATGATTCGCCGCCATTATCATCTTCATATACATCTCCATCTTCTTGATCTTGTAGTTTCAAGCTCTCTCCATTGGACATTTGATGCTCAGCAGCAGCATCGAATACTTGTTCTGCAAGCAATAGCCTGTCGCCATTGAGGTTATCAGCAGCATCAAAAACTTGTTCTGCAAGCAATAGCCTATCCCTATTAACATCATTGTTCAGCTTCTGCTCTAACTCTTCTAAGCTACATTTCTTCCTACGAATCACATGCTGCCATATGAATCTAATAGCTTCCATCCGAATTGGTTTTACCAAATAATCACAAGCTCCATGGATTATACCCCTCATTACAACTCCTTTTTCGTCGTCCGAAGACATCACTGCAATTATTATAACATAATTCAGGATTTATCAATTATATATAGTTGATGAGAACATTGAAATTTATCAAGCTGATCAATGTAATTAACTTTAATTACAACTTACTAACAAGAGGTAAGTCCATCTCTGATCTTATAATTTCAAGAAGCTTAAATCCATCCATATCAGGCATATGTAAATCACATATGACAATGTCAAATCTGCTTTTGTCTGCTCGAAGCAAAGCAAGCGCATCACTCGCTAGCTGGCATTTGGTAACTGTCAAATTAGAACAGAATTACATAAGACAGAACATTATAGTACTTAATTGATGATTTCTTGTATACTTAGATGTTCCTTCTTTACACGACATTATTGATTAGTTTTATACATAAAGAGAATCAATTCGAATCATGATTAATCATTCTCAAAGTGTTCTTTCATATACAGTACACAAATAATAAAATAAAAAAGAAAGGACTCAAAAATGAAAAACAATTAATTGAAACATCAAAGAAAAACTAAAAAAAAAAAAGGAAAACACAGTCAAGAAGTACTCTCGAATGAACAAAAAAATGAATGAATAATACCAAAAACATTGAAGAAATTTAAAGAAAAGGCGTGATTTCAAAGGGAAAAACAGGAAAGAAAACATAACCAATATATAATACCTTGATATAAAAGCTTCCGAAGCATTCTTTCTAAAACTAGGAGACAAGTTCTATCATCATCAATAATCAGAATCTTCAAACCAGCCGGAAATCCACCAACACTGCTACTACTACCATTATCTACCAAACTGTTCTTCAAAATGGACGACTTTTGGATAATTTTGATTCCATCCATAATTACTCAAAACAGCTGTATATATCCTAAATACAATGAAATTATGGAAATAAAAGAAAAGAAAACAAAATCAAGACAAGGAGGCTGATGGCCAAACTGATTTATTCACTCTACAAATTGATTCTTTTTTCCCGAAACTTTTTGCTTAATAGGGGTTGAATGGAGTTGAATTTGGCTTTGCTTTTTCCCTCAACTATTGAGCAAAGGCAATTAACAGCTAGCGAGTGTCTAGGGTTTATTTGGTTTGTTGAACAATGTGCGGATGAAATCTAGATGTTTCTCACCCAAAATCAATTCAAAATCCCTACTTATATAGGTTTTTAACTTTTGAAAAAAGAAGCTGTATGTTAAGGAGCGAAAAAATCTAGGGTCTTTCAAATATATTTATTTGTATATTAACCTTAGTTAAAAATTAAATGATTTATTATTTATGGAGTAATTATTTCTCTTAAAATTAATTAGTTTCACAGCCCTGTTTTTGAGAAATTACTCAATATATTGATATATATATATAATTATTCATTTATTATGGTCAAAATTATATATGTAAACACAATCAGTCGATCACAAAAATGAAATATCGTGTCCATATTTGTAACATTTATGGTCCATAAACTTGCCTTTTATAGTATGGATTCTTGCACTTCTTTCGTAAGAAGATTGAACTTGACAAGTTTATTTTATTTTCTTACTAATTAAATCTGAGATGAATTTACAGAATTTTATTCATCAAATCTAAGATGAACACTTCCTACATTACAATATAAAATGCCATTTAAGCTAGTTTTCCAACTATATTTTATTGACTACTCTCTAAATTTAAATTAGAAATTTCCCTGTATAAAAAAAATAGAAATTTCCCGTCAAGTCCACATTCAAGTCATTCACATATATTCTAAGTACATATACCATATATATATACATATATATATATATATATATTTTTGGCTGCGTAAGTACGGTCTCAGACCTGAAATCTGCTTAAGCTGAAACAAACCAAAATCTGCTTAAACTAAAACAAGCCGCTTACCACTTAATCTAACCCATCTTCATATATATACCATATTGAAGAAGCATGTTCCCGTGCTCCGGAAGTAATTTCGTTTGTTGCAGGTTTTAGTCCAAGAAATGGAAAAATCCCCTCCATTACGCTCGGCCCATTATAAGCCCATTAACATATCCATGTAGTTTTGGTCCACTTCTTTTAGGGCACAATCATGCCACTAGATGAAAGTTAAAGTTTAAAGATAAACCCCAGCAGTATACATGCTTCGTTGCTTCTGCTTTTCATTAGTTTGAGATACCCGCACAAAAGAATTGTTATAAGAAAAAATCACCTCATTAATATTCAAAGAACTGGATTATCAAAATTCTAGAACCTATTTGAAAAAGATTTCTAGAAATGACATCCACACTACACGAGTGATTCCAAACTATGTACAAGTTCCCCACAAGCCACCACAAATGTTAGTATAAGTCCCTATGAGGATCATCTTCAGAAATGTAATTGGGAGTTTGCAGAGCCGAATATATACATGATGAATCATGTCAAAGTATGCATGCTAAGCCGTCGATACTGGACAATAGTATGATCACAAGAATATCGATTTTAGGACCAAAAGAACTATCATGATGAGGCACATAAGAACAAGCACTGTGGCACACATCACCATCCCTCCCTTCTTCTGTGTTCGCTCAGCCTGCAATTTCAACATACATAACATGATTGTCTTAACGCATGACTCTAAAGTTCTGCCAAAACCAAAGTCATCTAAGAACAGCAACAGCAACAATTGCACAAACCAATAATACATTGAGTTTATTGGACAGGTGGTCTTTAGTAATGGTTCAGGATATGGCTGCAATACAAGTGAATAAGTTTGTCTGAGTGTGTGCATGCATGGGTGAATTAGGAGCAAAAACACAGACCTTCTCGAGTTGTTTGAAGCCCTCCTCAACTGATGTAGCAACATTTTGGACGTTGTAATCTATCCGATCAACAATTGTGCCCTGATAGAAGATACCGGATAAATAAATAAGCCAGTATCAAACAATCAATCACACTTAGTAGAATATAATACAAAGATGTGTCTCAAACCTGGTCTATCACAAGCGATGAGAGATCTTTCATGATTTGAGCAAGCTCATTCACTGATTTGACAACCTACAATATGACTTTATTCATCAGAAGGGAACTAAAATTGAAACAAGATATAACATGCATCCAGATTCCAGATACCTGAGTGATCTCTCTCTCCCTTTCTACAGTTGAGAACTCACTCTGCTTCAGCTTGCTCATTTGGTGCTCGTTAAAACCCTGCATTAGTCAATCATCATACTATTCATACCATAAAACTTGTTGAATTGATCACAAATGATTCAGGCCTTGCAATCTATACCAAAACAAACAAAACAGGTTGAACTTTATTCAAGCATACTCCACTGCCCAAAGCATATCAATAATCTAGGCTTCAGTTGAGCTTTACACCCTTCTAAATTTGGCCTATATTTATACACCACATCACTTTCTTTGCAGTAGAAATTGAAATCTTTTAATGCCTAAGTCCTAATTATAGAAACCTATTCACTAATTGAAAACACAAACAAGGAAAAGGCGTACCACATCACTGAATTCATTGTCGTCCAATCTATATCTGTTATCATTCAAGTTCATCTCCAAGTCAACACCATCCTGTCCCTATACCAGAAAACAATCATGCATATTAAGTTAAGTAATGCATAAACAATCAGCGTAACATGAAACCTCAAATGTCAATTCAAACAAACCTCTTTTTGCTGCTGTAGCCTTTTCAAGTAAGTTGATTGTTTTCGCCGCAGCTCCACTGAGAGGCTCTGAAGGTCTATCGCAAGTGAACGCTAACCACAGAAGAATTCAAGAAATGATAGTATTAATTAGAAATAAAGAAGGAAATCAAATGAATAAAAACTCATAAAATCTATTTCTATCTAATACTCATGATCTAATAATATAAGCTAAAAGAATCGACATTATTCAAGAGTAAAGTAAAATCATCAGTATTTACCTGTACATTTTTTCTTAAATTGGAATCCTCAGAAGATCCACTACGGGAAAGCTTTTGCAATCTCTTCTCAGATTTCCTTAATAAATCTGTAATTTCTTTGGTTAAAACCTCAATTGCGCGTTGATCATCTTTGCTGTCTCCAAATGAAGGCATTAAAGCCTTGGAATGAGCTTTGACTAACTCCGCCATCTTGACCTTAGCTCGTTGAATATTTGCCGCAATTTCTTCCGAATCGTCAACCCACGCCGGCGGTAAACCGACCGTAAAAGCACCACTGCTGCAAAAAATAAGGAAAGAGAATGAAATTTGATGATTATTAAGCAAATATAACAACTTTTTAAGCTCAATTGAATTCCAAAATGAAGAAGATAAGGAGAGGGAGTTACCTTGAAGGTCCAGGGTCTTCTTCAGTGCTGAGAGGAGTGAAAGAGGAGCGATTGGAGCGAAGGAAAGGAGCGTTAACCATTTCAATAACCGGACCACCCGAACCCGGCGCTGAGGAAGAGAGAGGAGCTCGAACGCTCTTTAATGCGTCTCTGTGCTTCTTGTACAGGACGGTCCGGTTTCTCGATGCCATTAGGGAAAATGAAAATATCAACGGTTCTAATGGGGGAAATCGGGGAAGAAATGATCGAGAAAGGAGATATTTTAGTGGGAAATTAAGACTACTGGAGGGCTCTTCTGGGATGAGGAAGTGAGAGAGGGAATTTGGTTGAAGATGGTAAAAGCTTTGAATTGTAGAATAGAAAATAGAAATGTAGATCTCTCTCCAGAATCAAGTTAGCTTCAAAAAATGAACGCTACTTTCCGCGTTCCCGTACACCTGGGCCAACCGGTTACGTAATTCAGTTCCAACACAAAAGATCAGCATGGGCCAAGATCCAAAATTTTGGGTCGTTGTTTGGGCCTTGCTTCGGGTCCATTCGTCTTAAGTATCAACGCTTACAATACTTTATACGTAGAAAAAAAAAGAAGTAAACACTTTATATAAACAAACTAATGAACAAAATACCAACAAGGGTTGGATTAAGCGGTAAGCGACTCGTTCCAGTTTAAGCAGGTCTCGGGTTTCGGATTAGTCAGGGTTTGCTCCGGATACCGGATGTGATACTAAAAAACTAATATGAACAAAATACAGTGTTATGATTTATTGTAGTTTAACATCTATACATGTGAGGTTTAACGGTTGATATGTGTATTTTAGGAAATAATTTTTCATATCAAATAGAAAATTAATTAAGGAATTGAGTATGTATCAACGCCATAATCCGCTTGTGCAATCTAAATTTTTTATTAACAGTGTATTTGTATAATCATACTGAACCAAATTTGTTTATTAGTCCGATGTGATTATCTAACAATGTCCAATGCATTAATTTGTTTGTTTATGAAATTAATATGTTACAAATTTGTTTCTTGATATAGAATAACAAATTAAGTTTTTCTGTTCCATAAAAAAATATCTTATGGTGGATATCATTAACTCCAAGAACTCTCAGTCCTCTACTCCTTTTTAAATCCTGAGAATTCTATAATGAGGGGCACACCTGCGGGTAATAGTGGGGTTTGCCAATAGTAGATCTTAACACATGACAAGATCAAACATAGTCTATATGAGAAAACCTTGTATTTATTCAGACTCGAATCCTTAAACACCACACTTGTAAAAACTTTACACCAGGCTTCCTGCCACTAAACCACTCTGAATAAATTAAGTTCAATTGACTTTTCCTTTAGTACTTAAGCTATGTTTGGCTAGGGAGGAGGAAGGATAGTTTATTTTCTTTCCCTTAATTTCTTTGTTTGGTAAGAGGGAAAAAGGATGAGAGAAGAAATGTGAGTGGATAGATACTACCTTCGTTTCCAAAAGGACCAAAACAGTTCCATCAAAATTGGGAGGAAAGAATGTGCATTTTTTTTAACTAGATAAAGATAAATTAATTGTATTATTTATAATTTTACTCTTAAATCTATTTCTTTTTAGTTTTTCCCAATAGGATTATCTTAAAAGTAAGAAGACTTAATACTAAATAAATTCATTATTTATTATGTATTAATAAAATGAAGAAGAAGAATAACAAAACTATGATGAATTGAAACCATACACACAACAAGACCCACTTTCCTTAATTAATTTTCTCGCCTCTTTAAAGGGAAAACAAAAATTGAACCTTTTTTCTCCAATACTTTTTCCAATTTACATTTTTTTCCAAATCTAGTGGACAGTAAGTAATGATGGTTTTTATTTCTGCTTCCAAATCCATAACTTTTTATCTGTGCTTCCAGGAAAATGAATACATATACTACAAAAAGTCTTTTCCCCAGAAATATTTAATTTGCAATAAATAACACTAAAAATAATACTTAATGAAAAATGAAACAAACAAAACGGAAAAGACAAGAACCACCCCGGTCGGCACTCGGTACCCACACTTTCATGAGACAAGTTGAAACGAACCTGAAATGGTCAGTTCCGTAATAAACTCAAACTTTAACGGACAAAAATGTAATTAAATAATAGATAAATCCAGAAAGAGTCGCGTTTTTTACAACATGGTTGTTGAGGGTAGTTCATGATAAATACGCGGGAGTTGCTGGTCTTTTCAGAAAGTCGGAATTCGTGTTCGCTAAGAATCCAGCTCTCCCTACACAACCTTAAAAGATACAAACAAAAAGTTTCTCATTTTTTTCCCAGAATTTACTTCCTCCGCCTTTTAGCTCTCTCTCTTTGCTTCTGACCTTAAAGCAAAAGGAAAGAAAGGGGAAATTTTAAGAAACGCCCGTGTTAGATTCTTTTGCTTTTAGAACAAAGGGTTTTTTTCAGTTTTAGACAGTGATCAAATTTCAATGGAGGATGATAGTTGGAGCTTCGGTGTCTCAGCTTCATCAAGGAGTTATCAGTCCACTCTTAAATCCTTAAGTGGTTAGTTTTTTTTTTTTTTTTCCCTCTTTCTTTTCATTTTGGGATTTTGTTTTCCGGGTTTTGTGTGGTTAGTTAAATGGTTTGTTGTTGTTTTGGGGGAGCAGATCTTTGTATTGATTTTGAAGAGATTGAAGAAGACGATGAATTGAAGACAGAATACCCCTGCCCATATTGTTCTGAGGATTATGATTTACTTGGATTGTGCTGCCATATTGATGAGGAGCATCATCTTGAAGCTAACTATGGGGTACGCTCTTCCCTTTCTGAATTCCTTTTTTGGCATAAAACTTCTTCCTTTCTCTCTCTTTGTTAGAATTGATCATGCGGTTTTTTCCCTATTCTTGGATATTGTTTAATTACTTAGGTAATTCTGAATGATAGATAGAGAAAAGAAAGAATCTTTTATGAGCTGTCCAGATTCCAGAAGCTGATTCGGGACAAAAATGCCTTGAATCTCAGCTATATGAACTATCACGGTATTGAACGTTACTTAAAATGCTATGTTTGCCACTTGGGGGAGGAGGAATGGCATTTGAAGGCATTTGGTAGCTTGGATTGATGAATACATATCGTGATAATCTGATATGCCCTAAATTTTCCCCGTCCTAATTTAGCATTATGAATCTAGTGTCAGTCATTCTATGAACATGTTATCTTCTTTATGGTCAACATTTTGACATTTTCTACCATGATTCATTTTTGTCTGGCTCAGATTGTCTTATTTATACAGTCTGATCAAAGAAGCTTTAGAAGTATTCATTGACTTAATCCAGATTTTCCAAATTTCATGGCTTTGTGTTTTCTTCTGTCACTGCTACTGGACAATTTTGTTTTTACCTTCACCCTTTTATGTCATTCTGTCTTTATTGTTAGTCCATTGTGCTCATTTTCTTTGAAAACTGACATTCATTTGTGATGTTCTAGAGTTCTTTTTGCTTTCCTAGCTTTGTTTACATCGATTGAATGTAAGGTGCCACAGCATATTCTCTACCTTCCTCACTTTGTCTTTCGGTTCGGCTGCTGGGGCTTTGTACGTTGTCTTGGTATATTCTAGCTTATGGATATTTCCCTCTATACGCCTCACTAGTTAATATGTAGTCTTTCTCTATTTAAGAAAAACAAATGCTATGTGGAACTATTGAATCTCTGGATAATTAGGGTTAATTTAGATAGATTGATCTTAAATGCAATTTAGAAGCAAATGATGTTTAAAATCCAGTAATTCATATTTTCTTGTTATTGCAGGTATGTCCTGTTTGTGCTCTGAGGGTAGGGATGAACATGGTTGACCACATAACAACACAGCATGGGAATATTTTCAAGATATCCTTTTATTTCATCTGAGTTGAAAATGTTACTTCTTTCTGTCTTATCTTTCTTCCCCCTACCTCCCGCTTGCATTTTCAACTCATTTACCTGTTGTAGATTGTGCCATTTTGTTTGAAAGGTTCCTTGAATGCCTCTCTTTTCTTCTATGGCTCTGAAAACGTCCCTTCTATTTTGCAACTCTGTTAGTGTGACAATGAATATGATAATGCTTTGAGGTTTATGACCTGTGTTCCTTGACCAGTGATTACAGTAACCACAAACTAAAATTTCGTAAAGGCGACTCTTATTCAACTCTTTCTTCCTTGAGAAAGGAGTTGCATGATGCGCATTATCAATCTCTTCTCTCCAGGTCATGGTCTTCACTTTCATCCTCCAATTCAGGACCAGATCCATTGTTGTCGTTTCTTTCCTGTGTACCTCCTGCAGATTCGTCTGAAAGTGTACAGTCTTCCTCTTCTACTGAAGTAACATTGGAAGAAAAGGGCTCAGATGAGAATGTGTTAGAAAAGTAAGTTATTCTATCCTGTTTTAAAATGTTAATTTTTATGATTCATGTCTGTAGTCTTGTTGTATGTCAATTGGATTATTTATTTCAAATGGTAAAGTAGTGGTGTATATGAGAAAATGAGGGTACATTAAGAAAAAATGACATAGGACAATTTTGTTTTATGATCTGGAGCTTAAACAAATGAGTAAGCACTACACACCATAACTAAATTGACTTGCATGTTAAGGAAGAAGGGAGGCACTATAAAAATTAATCAACTTTCGGGACATATAAGAATGTTTCACCTTCTGCTTTTAATAGTTTCAGGATATGTTTTCATTTTTCCTTTTCTTCATTTAGTACGGATATCATAAAAATGTTAAACTGAATTGCATAAAATGCCTTCCTCTTTACCTAATGCAAGTTGATATTCTTGTGGTGGACAGAGTTGTTCAGCCATCCCCTTTGTCAGATAAGGAGCATTCGGAGAAGGCAAAGAGGTCTGAGTTCGTACAAGGACTATTGTTATCCACCATCTTTGATGGTGGCTTATGAGCAAGACTGCAAATAATTGCTGGTCCTCTACCTTAAGTTTTAACAAGATGCCATCATCCATGTTTTCTTATGTTGAATATGCTGATACTTCAATAGAGAAAGCTAGGATAGGTTCAGGAATGTAATGTAATTTATTTCATAGGTCCATCGTATCAATTAGGCTGCAACAGAGTTAAGACTCTTTGGTTTTTTTTTCTCGTCTTGTAAGCTTTTAGTGCATAATGCCAATATCAGCTTCGATTTATGTTTTTCATCCTTACACGTGCAAGTTTAGCTGATTGTAAATTTCAATAGGCATTTAACGAATTTGAAGGATGTTTTTGGTAATGGCATGTGCCTTTACAATTTCTGTGTGCCATACTCGTTTATGTGATCTTCAAATTTGTGATTCTTAAGGTTTGCTGTGACTGATTGTGCTTCTTAAATCTTACTTAAGGAGTTTCTGTAATAAAAGCTTAAACTAAAAGTATTTTGAATAAAGTAAAGCAAACAAATTCTGGATATTGAGTGGACACGTTGGAACATATGACGCCCAGTCGCCCAAGCCAAAATGACAATGGACATTGAAATATGCTATATGCTATATCTTAATGGTGCCAAATTGGTTATGAACAACTTTGCTCCACTTAATGGAATTTACATTCATCTGTGACGCAAATCTAACTTACTTTTGTAACTCTGAGCCTAATCTGACAAAATTAAACTTAATCTCAATCAAAGGGCACCTTGACAACTACTTCGGTTTGACAACCAGCGCCTGTACATTATCCTACGTCACAAGTCTAACTTCCTGTCCAACTCTGAGCCTAATCTGCTAAGAAACAAAACTAAACATGATTAAACTCAATGCTGAGGACGAAGCTTCCTTAACAACCACTTCTTCCGTAGTTTGACATCCAGTGCCAAAAATGTTTTTGCTTTTATCTCATCTTCAAGGAAATCACATGCATCCAGTATAAGGTCTTCATCCATGTCTGGCAATGCCTGTACGGCTGTAATTACATTCTCTATTGAAATGGAGTTTGAATTCCCATCATCCTTCTTCTCTGTTAGAGAAGAAACAGCAGTTGCCATCTCTCGGAGAGCACTGGCCATGCTATCATCTTCACCTCGTGATTTTTTTGAATGTGCAGAATTGATCTGGTTTTCTGATTGACGTTTGCACCTAAGGTTAGACCCACCTGTCTTTGAACCCATATGTGCAGGCTCCAGCACATCCCCGATTTCATCTTCACTAGAATCTGATACCGCAGGGGAACTAGAACTTTTAGCTGCTCGATGGGACTTCCCTTCTTGGACATTATTTTGAGGTTCCAAACATTGAAGGGAAAAGCAGTCATTATCATCAGGATCTGGATCATTACATATCAAACACAAGTCTTTATAGTATGGCACTGGTCGGGTCATGAATTGCCGAGCATCTGTATGCCCCTGCATGTTAGCCCATCAAAGCTTTCAAAATTCCTTATATATATAATGAACCATAAGGTTTCCATTGCAAGTATATGTGATTTTGATCACCTCCCAAATACATTATGCAAGCTTCAGTTATGATAAAAAATCTTTGAACATCTCAAGGACAACATGCCTAGACTATTTGGCAGATAAGGTGAATGTTAACAGATAGATACATACCTTGATGTACTCTTGCCATACACTATCATCAGCTGTAACCATTTGACGAGCACTATCCCAGGAAAATCCATCCAATTGAAGAATATTCTTTATGGCATTATATTGCCTTCTCAGAGTTTTATACCGGTTCTTTAGTATCTCCATGTCATAGTTAAAACTGAATTTCGCATTGAATGACTCAATCATCTCCATCCATGCTTGCTTTCGGAACACCCCATCAACCTGGTTCCCTTTCTGCACTTGCTCAAGCATAAGATCAATGAAAAAACGGTCCATTGGTGGATGCCAATTCGTCCTAGTACGAATATAGGATGGAGTTGTAGTTTCATTTGGCGTAGCCTCTGGCGTGCCGTTCTCTTCTTGGTACACAGAAACAGCAGCTTCATTTCCTTCATTGTCACGAACAGCCTCCACAGTTTCCTCATTGGCAGATTCTAGCTTAGTGACTGAACTTGTTTTGTCCTCAGCCGAGCGGGATGATGTCTCGGGCACATTACCATCACCTAGTAGCCAATAATCAACAACATATGAAACTTTCCAAGAATTAGATAAACCATGCTGAAAAATAGTACTCTACTCAAGGGTCAAAATATTACCCCTTTTCCCAGGTGTCCTCCTTTCTTCATATATAGAACACAAATCATTATAGTAGGGAATAGTTTTCACTCTGTAAGGACGAGCATCTGGGTTTGCCTGTGAATAAAAACCAAGACGAGTAAGGCCCTACAATGTCATAAATAAATCCTTTAAATTTTGACATAATTTAAGCATTGCTTGCACCTTGATATATTCCTCCCAGACTTTGGTGTCAGCTACCACCATATGCCGTGTGGCATCCCAAGTAAAACCCTCCTGGTTTAAAAGTTTCTTAACACCTTTGTACAGATTTCTCAGTACCTTAAACCGATTTTTCAGAACATCTGTTTCGTATTCAGATTTGAATTTTTCATTGAACAATGAAAGCATGATCTTCCATGCTGTTTTGCTGAAGACATGATCATCAAAGGTGTTACCTTTGTAGGCATTTTCCAACATAAGATCAATGAAATATCGATCCATTTCTGGAGTCCACATCGTCCTTAGACGATCCAAACTGCCTCGTGCCCTGATACCCATACTTGAACAATGTAAAGACAAAGAAGGGCATTCTCAGAAACATTATATATTCAAAAATTGGACATCATGCTGATACCAAATGCAATCAATAGAAAATTTTGAACATGTTATCAAATCAAAACCCAGAAAGGAAAAAAGAACGCTTGATAGCAAAAAAGAAGAGAAAAATCATATTAATCGAGTCAAAATCTAATACCTTTGCATTAAAACTGTGGGAAAGTGGAGGAGAGGAGGGGAGAGTTGATTCTGGGTTTCTGCAAGTTTTGGGGATAAGGTTTTCCAGGATAGGGTTGCGATTACCTCGGGACAGGAATAAAGACGCTAACCTAACCTCGATCTAATTCTAACAAGCTCTCGCCTCTCAGCCCTGGATTGGGTTTATCCTAATTCGGGAGTTATCGCAATTTCCAAGGATAAGGTTGCTTTGGTCTTTCTACGAGTAGATAAGATAACCCCGCATCATAAATGTGCTTTAATAAGTTTAAGGCCCAATAAAAACCCAAACAAAGACATGAAAGTCCAGTTTATATGCAGCCCTGCCCAGGGGAGATTATTAGGTTAGTAAAACAGCCTCTTTTTATTAAGTTCCCTTAATTACAGTTTTTAAGTTTCAAGCTTTGACCAATAATAATCTGCTTTTATCGAGGAAAACAGTTGCATTCTTCTAATTCCGACATGGTCCAAACACAAGATAGCAGCAATGAACTAGGTGAGTTACTTGAGCAACAGCAGTCCTAGACAAACTTTACTGCACAACAGTTGAGCAACAATCTTTGGGATTTGCTATTAACTTGGTTGCCGGGACTATGAAAGCAATCACCAACAATCCATAAAACCTAAAGAAACAATTTAACCAAAACCATGATAAGTTACGAGTGTTCCCTTTTCTGGAAACTACATGTATGGGTGTATGTATATGTGCAGATACAGTACAGACATCCAAAGTTTCATCAACGTTTCGAAACGTTCAGGGCTGCTTGGTTAGTAGTAATTCACAAGCATACCAAGGTAATAGAAGTTGAACCAGCTACAAAGCAAAATAATTGAGTGGTTATCCAGATTCCAATGAGCGGACCCTGCCTGGATATATTGACAAAACAGCTGCCTTGTACGCATTATTGCTGAAACCTGGCAACTTCAATAAAACACAATCTAGTAGCAAAACTTGACCTCCTTTTCCCTTATGGCAAGCATTTAGTTCTCTTGTGCACACTGCTGCTTGATTAGGGAACTTGTGGAATCAAAAGAATGACAAGGTGGAAAAGAAGCTGTTTTGTAGCAGAGTTATAAGCAAAGCATCTCATCTTTCAAGAAAGATCATTCCAAAACTGAGACTTTGGACTTTCCCCGCCTACTCAAAATGGCGGTTATGGAAAATTAATACCTTTGTTATCTCCACTGTGAATTATGAGAAGCAAAGAACTGGAAATCAGGAAGATGGACTTGTAGACGGCGCAGCCAATTATCAGCGGCTTGCAATAGAGAGTTCGTTTGCTGCCATTCTTGAGATCCATTTGGAGTCAAAATTGAACCTCTCAACTTATAGGAAGCAAGGCCAAAAACGGGTAGAGAGACCTTTGATGATGCATCTACACCACAAGCTTTCCTACCGCTAGGAGCAGGATATTGCAGCTGACTCTTACCTGTACCAGCCATAAAATCAATGACAAAGCTAACTCAACAAGGCACACTTATGCCCCATGATTGCAAACGAGAGAGAAAGGAATATACTTCTAAAATGCGTTGACAAAGAATGGAAGGTCAAGAAAGATGCATCCAGATTCTGTAGTGTTGGGCCAGTAGGTATTCTGTATATTGGGTACCTAGATCAAATTGACATCACCAAACACACATAGCACAATAAGTTTAAAAGAACTAAGACTTGGACACCTGGTCACTAATCCATCATCCAATCCTTAGAAGTAAGTATAAGATGTCCTACCAAGCCACAGAAATCCAACTTGCAGGCAATAGATCACAGCTCTTATACATCATGATCTCTGGAAATTGAGATGCAAGACTGGAAATCTGTTGATCAGAAAAAGGTCCAAGTCAGGACAAACAAACATTTGAAGAGAAAATGTTTAACATCCTAAATCTCCTCTAACATGAACTTGCCTTATCATATAAAGGTTTCCGATGATGTGGTTGTTCTTGTTCGAAGTACTGAAAAACCAGCAGCCCAGGTGACTTGCCAACCTCTACTTCATCACTAGATGAACTCATAGGAGGTCTATTCATCCTTTGGGAGTTGTGTTGACCCCATGCTCCATCAATACCACCTTTTACTCTCCTGTCTGTTTCACAGTCACTACTTCCAGCACTACTAGTTTCCCTCGATGACTCAGCATCACTATCCTCAGTAGGCCTCCTGATAGTACAATAAATCGGCAGTCTCCAGAATTAATAGTCAAGAAACTCATAAAAGAGCCAGTTTCTAAATCATATTATCAATACCAAGTATCCAGCCCTAAGTTTCCAGCCGCTACCCAACAAACAGAATACCATGTAACAAACCCATTTTTCATTATTCACACTATTTGCGGCAGAAAGCAGCTGGAAATAAGCACTTTTTTTGCACAAAAGCCAACCAAAAAGTCTTAAGCTTACCGCCATGGATACACTTCTATCAAACAATTATGTCATAAAATGGTAAAGTGAGCCCAAATAAAAGTGTGGTCATCAGGCAGACCAGATATAGCATCGTTAATAAAAATTTTAACAATCAAGGAACCCTTATTTCAAGTTCACGTGTCCCTGCACGTGTGCGCTTGTATGAAGTATAAACTTTAAAAATTCGTTTAAAATCAAGTATGGGAAGCATGGTCCGTTGAAGATGACGTGGCAACTAGAGAACATGAGAACTTAACATTTAGAATCTGTAAGCCTGGAGTATTTTAATAAAATATAGACTTCAAAACAAAAAGATGCATCTAATTTAGGAAAGCCAACCAACCATGATCAAAACAGTTAGGTTTCTACTAAATTACTAATGCTTTCAACATTTCATGTTGCCAAAAAATATGAAAAGTGAATTTGATAGATATCAACAATGAATTAGAAAATATGAATACAGCATCACTGCAATATCAAGAGGATTATGAATTGGGAAGAGGAAAATTAAGTTGGGAAGGCAGAAAGAAGCTCACCTATGCCTATGTGGATCTACGTACAATTGTATGCCTGACAAGGAAGGAACATAATATTGCTTAACAGAATCACTTCCATTCAACAATAGCGGCACTCCAACACCGTATACGCTCCACTCACTAAAGCATTCCCAGAGATCACGAAGGCAATAATATGGGTGCCCATCCGCTTCACGAGTTCTCAATCCCCTCATTTTTGGCTGTCAACCCAAAAGGAAAAGAAATGACACCATAAAGTCATTTTACCAAGACTCCTCAGTTCTAATAGATTGCTAAGAGAGAATTCTTTTAAACCCTCTCTTAAATGTCTCTTGAGAAAATAAGAAACAACCATTCAACAATTATAGTTGATAATTAATCTAGAAGCATAAGATGCTGAGGATGATAACAACTTTAAACAAGAAATAAAAAATATTCCTTTATTTCCATGAACAAGCATTTAAAGTATAAGTTTCAATCTTCTTACGTGTTTAGGACTACAAGAATGCAAGTCATAATAAAACCACATACCATAGTTAGCACCAATAAATCCAGCTCGATGTATTTTATTACAAAATAAGCACAAGTAAATAAACTTTTTTTTTGTTAAAAAAGTATTTCCATTACATTCCTGAACATAACATTCTCAACTAGCCCAAACAAAAAATACCACTGATTTGCTCTTAATTCAGAACTTATACTTACTTTACCTTATTCAGAACTTATACTTACTTTACCTTAGACAAGTAAAACTAAAACTAAGTAAATGAAACATAGTAGAATCAGCATACCTCAGAGTGAACCGGAACAAAGGGGGTCACAGATTCCATAAGTCGATCTAAATTAGTTAAGTTATAAGATGACGTCGACAATGTAGACTCTTCCGACTCTTTACAAGCCTCAGCCATCGAATCAATCGAGTTGACTCGGGCATCTGTTTTCATTTGTATCTCCTTTTGCAATTGGCCCTGTATCTGCTGCAATTGCTGTTGTTGAAATAGATGTCGCCTCACCGCGGGTGGGTTATAGAATCGGTTACCTGTGCGAGTCCGGGTCACCGTAAACCCGCCGGAGTTTGACATTATATTATTGGAGAAAAAAAACGGTTAAATTCTGTCTAAAGAAGTTTTGCAGGTTTTGCTGAATAATTGAAATCAAGGATGGAGGGGTTTTGGAAGGGTTTTATTTTTAAGAGGTAAAATCTGAACGACGATGTGTTTCTTCGGTTTTGCGTTGGTTTTCTGGTGGTTTTTGTATTGTCGACGATTTTTTCTCCCTCTGTTTTCTTTTCTTACTCGTTAAAGATTTTGAGGAGAAAATAAGGAAAAAAGAAAAAAAGGCCAAAAAAAAAGTCGCTTGACTGAGAGGGTGGTGATGAAAAGACCTTTTCGTTCTGAATTCTGATTTCTATGATAAATACTATGGCTTTGGCAAAAATATAAATATACCATATTCATTTGTGACCCTATGCAACTACTACCTTTTAGCATCATTAAATTATCGAATTCCCATAATGACCTCCTTTTTTCCTTTGGTGAAACTTTTTGCTTGAATTGACCTATAAAACCTTCCACCATAATCTTTTTATTAATATATTTCAATAAGTTTTTTTTGGCCAAAATAATTCAATAAGATAGAAAGTGGCACAGCAACTAGCAAGTGAATATACTTTCTACAGAAACATTTAAAAAAGTAGGTTCATGTTTTTTTTCTAGTTGGCCACACACACATTAATGAATTGAAAAGTTTATGTAATTATGTACCTTCATTAATGAATTATTATATCTCATTTTTTCCCACTCTTGTAACTCATACAAACAATTGTTTGAGATGATATAATAACTACTCTTTCATCTCATACAAGAAATACAAGTTCAAGAAATTATTGAGAATATTTTAAAACATTCCATACTTCTAATTCGAAAGGCACGTAATATTGTCTATAAAAAAAGTAGTATAGTTTTTTTACTACACAAACCAATTAAAAGATTGATAAGTACTCAATTTCAAAATTAATTAAATTTTTAATATTTCAGTTTAATCCCTAAAGAGATACATGTCACCTTTTTGAGATCAGCACTTGCAGTCTGCTAAACTCCATTAACAGTGTATTGAATAATTTTCCTTAATTAAATTAAAAAAAGAATGAAACTTATCATCTTGGTTAATCATAAGTATTTTAAATTTGACATTCATAATATATTGATTAATTTTATATAAATTAAAATTAAAAATCGATGAATTAGAAGTTAAAAATATTAACTGATGGATTGCGTTGTTCAAGTATAATAATAAGTTAAAAAGAAAGTAATGAAAATATACCATCCTAATTTGATTTAACAATGTATTTCAATAATCAAAAACTTGATTTAACAATGTATTTCAATCATCAAAAACTGATTGGCAATCTCGGAAGATTTTGAAAATTAATATTATATAAGCTTTGATTGTGAAAGCTTAATTTGCCATTAAATGATGGAAGGGTGATTGGGATTTCCATAATGAAACCAAACTCAACATATGTCGTGTCGAGGACATTTTGGGAAGAACAAACATAATCTGCCAAAAATGTATAGCCAAGTTGAACATATCATCCGGTTGGCGGTATCAAACTATTTAAACGAAAACGTTTCGCCTCGCGCAGGTCATTCATGAGGCTGCCCAACTCCAAATCTGATCCTATGCGACAAACTCGTTTTCGGTGTTGCAAGAAAAATAAAATCCAGCACCGAACCCATAAAATAAGGCTAACGTGATCAAATCAACTCATAAAATGATTTTTTTTTTTGAAAAAAAGAAAGAATTCCGAAAATAGTATCAAAAACTTAAAATGAATTACATGTAAATGAAGAGTACGTATATCTCTTTGGCAAATCATACACGACAATGAAATTTAGCAGATTACATAAGTGAGTTTGAAGGGTGATATGTGTCCTTTAGGGACTAGAATAAAATATTTAAAATTTAATTAATTAAAAAATTAAATATGTGTAGCTTCACAATCCGCTTGTGGAGTCCAAACCGTATATCAAATAATTACTTTATCTCTTTGAAAAAAAAGAAATTGTAAAGAGATACATATATCTCAATTCTCAACCCAGGAAGAGATCTACATTTCTTCTTATTTGTATAACCTTATGAAGTGAAAGCACGTGTTCAAATCTTATCCTAATTCTAATTAAATATTCATTCATTGTCCCATTGCCCATTAAAGTCCCAAATGCAATTTTCCTGCCTAAGTGGGGACGCTCGTGATGTTTACTAATTTAAACTAATGGTCTTCTACTAAAATTAATTAAAGATTGTAAGGAGAAGAAGAATTACTAGATTCATTTCGAAAATGGATGCTTGGAGGCAGCAGCACCGGTTTGACCTTTTAGGGTTATAAAAGATTATCAATACTATGAACTAGTACTAACCAACATTTTACTACTCCGCAAGTAACTTTGACCATTAAGCAACTTTCGTATTGGGGGATTTGTGGAATTATTATAGCCAATTGAAAAATGGTCCTTGTTTTTCCCCTGGATGCATTTTAGTATGCATGTAGCAGCTCGTTTCTGTTTTTAATCATTAATGAGAATTTCAATGTATTTATTTATATTATTACTCCCTCTATCTTATATTATCTGTCCCTTTTGGGTTAAAATTTTCTAATTTTGACCATTAATTATAAAAATTATATATAAAAATAAATCTTAAAAAATTATGTTTTGATTAAGTTAAATCTTAAACTTTTCAATAGATGTGTTTATTGAGCATATAGACTAGATGATAAAATTATCAAATGTTGCATCAAGTAAGCTATGAAAACTAGCGTACCTCCCAAACAAAACAATTACTAATCTTTTTTTTTGGGCCACAAAACAATTACTAATCTAAAATGTGTTTGACCAGTCAAATCCCAAGTTGTGTTTCTTAATATAAGTCTTTGGTAGTTGATAATCATTTTAGATCTCAATCAACTTAAGGTCGAATTACATAATTAGATTTTTAAACCAATGAAAACTTGCTCAAGTTTCAACACTTGATTTTTCTATTTATAATATTTAAATTAAAGAGTGATGAGTTTTTTTTTTTTTCCCTACTCAATCCAATGGGGAATCAGTTCAAGTTGTTATTTCAACTAAATAACAATGTAACGCAGTTATACTAGGAGTATAGTGTACTGTTATGTTTGGAGTTTGGTTTGAAGCTTTGATGAGATTGGATTGGGAGTTGGGACCAGTCCAGACTCCAGAGGTACCCTACGGTCCATTAAAGGCTATCCAAAAAGGCCTACCAAGCAGGTGGAGGTTGGCCCATTATCAAAGCAGCCATGTGAGTAACACGGGTATTTGAGATTTTTTTCTTTTTTGCCCAGAAAGGGTATTTGAGATTGGACCAACCTTTTTTTTTTTTAATGGAAATGACCAACCTGTTTTTATACGTGGCAAGGGTATTCCTAAATTTTGTTTGTGCATTTTTTTAGCTATTTCAATCAAGGGTGAAAAATGTATTTTGCGGTCTCAATTTATCAGTGCATTTTCGAAAACATTCTCCCAAGTTAGTAGCCTATATTCTACTCAATTGATAAATAAAAAAAAAGAGACTTGTAGAGTTGTAGTATATCGTTTTTTTTTTTTTAGTTTTGCTATATGACCCGGAAAAATTGACCTGAAATATGGTCCTTCATGATGTGTTATTACATGATTGATTCAAATTCCAGTAAATTGGTCTCACCACTATTTAAATGGGATTTTATTACAAAATATGGGATGACTCCACATGACACATCATTTGGATACATTGATTATTTCCCGAAATTAACATACAAAAATATAAAAGTTACTTACTTTATTATAAGTGTACCATGTAACTGAAAAATTAATGCAAAAATTGTACGTGGTACATTGGTACTTCCCAAAATTAACATACATGAATAGTTTAGCTCATTTCGTTGTGTGGTAAGACTAAAATTACCTGCCGGGGAGGCAATTGACAATGTCAAAATTCTTTTATTTTCCTCGTCAAAATTGTACAGCAGACAACAATTAGTTTCCTCAACTTATGTCATCTATCTATCTATGGTAGATGAGATAACGAAAAGTTTTCTAATTCAAAGTAGTATAATAAAATTTCAAAGAATAAAAAGGTAATCTTCTTGACTCATAACGGGTGGCTCGCGGCTGCCGCGGTGTCACACCGATGACCGAACCTCGTTATGGTTAGGACTTAGGTGCGGTACTTAATTTTTTTTAGGTGAAAGACCAAAGTGGCCAGGGGGCTAGCCAAGAAAGGAAAAATTGTCGAGGCGGTTTCGTCATTCGTGCAAAAATTGCCTGTAATTAATAATTTACTATTTGACTCGGATCCAGAGACTTTTTATTCAATTGGGTCCCATGTGTGGCGAATCGTCCGGCTGAGAACTGATAGGCTGATGATAGCCAAACAAAAGCCTCACGTTTTTTAAAAAACTCTCTTTCTTCTCCCCAAATCTCATGGCGATTTCTCGATCTCATCGACCGACGGCCAATGTCTGAAACCTATCGTTTTCGTAATCTTTACCTGATTCTTGCGCCTCATCTCTCGAAATCAAAAGAGAAAAGACGAAGATCGAACCCTAACTCGGGCGATTCGACTCGGTTATAACTCATACCAAAGAGCTATACCCTCTGGCAATGCGACTCTGGTTCTCGGCCATTACCCTCTCGAGAGAGGACTCCTTTTGTTTGGCTAAAGTCTTCGCCTTTTCTCAGATTCATTTAACAAGCTCAAAAAATGTCCAACGATTCTCATGTCCCTAATTCCAGGGGTCTCCTTTGCAATGCTGGTGCCGGCGCAGCCGCTGGTATGGCGATATTTCCTTCACTTCTTGTTTAATCCCTTTCAATTCGTCGCTGTTTATGGAGCTAAATTTTGAAGTTTTTTTCTTTATGTTTTCACGTGCAGGTGTTATTGCCGCAACATTCGTGTGTCCTTTAGATGTTATAAAAACAAGATTTCAGGTTCACGGGCTGCCAACACTCAGTAATGGAACAGTTAAACGTATGCAAAGCTGATTACGTTCATTAGAAAGTTCAGAAATACGAGACAGTTTAAGCCTTTTTAAATTCTAACATCCTCTTTTTTATCTTTGCTTTTTATTTGATCAGGTAGTCTTATAGTAGGTAGCTTGGAACAAATATTTCAGAAGGAAGGCTTGCGTGGCATGTATCGTGGGCTGGCTCCTACTGTTCTCGCTTTACTTCCTAATTGGGCAGTGAGTTGTTTTTTCCCTGTTTCAATCCTGTTTATGGTGCCCTGAGGAGTTGGCTAACTCGAATGTTATTACAAAATTGGCAAAGTCAAAATTTGTTAACTCTATGGTTTGTGAAGAATGTAGTGATCTGCTTGTCAGTTTCTTTGATCCTGAAGTTTATGTCTAGGTGACTAAACCTTGAGTAATCTTGTGAGAATCGCGCTATTTGGGAATTGAGATAAATCGAATTTTTAGAGTGTGACAGTAAAAAGAATAAAAAGGAAAAATATTAGATGCTGGTGAAGAGTAGGATGATCTATGCAACTACAAATGTGAAAGATTGGTTTCCTTTTCCATGTATGCACTTTTCATTTTCCATGCTTCATGATAGTAACATTTATATACTTGCTATTTCCTACTCAAACTATGCATAATATTGTTCTGGAGAAGTTTGGATTTGATTTTTTAGGATTTTATGGTTTAAATTTTAAAAGGGTAGACAAGATACCTACTGTTTGGAATTGAGTTTGAAATTATTCATATTTTATGCTTCCTTAATGCTTTCAATGCCTTTGTTATCAAGTATAGGTCTTTTTCTCTTTTCTTCACTCACTTTTGTTGTGCTTGCTCGAATTTGACTCATTCCAATTCTTTCGCAGGTATATTTTACAATGTATGAGCAGCTGAAAGACTTCCTTTGTTCTAATGGTTAGTCCCAGGTTCCTAGCCTATAATTCACTCACCAGTCCAAATTTCTCTTGCATTTCCCCTTTTGTCCGTACTTAAATATTTAACAGTTTCTGACAACTAGTACACCTTTTTGATGCATTTGTAGATGAGAACCACCATCTCTCAGTTGGTGCAAACATGCTAGCTGCATCTGGTGCTGGAGCTGCAACAACCATTTTCACAAATCCACTTTGGGTTGTGAAGACAAGACTCCAAGTGCGTCTCTCAAGTTATATATTATTTACCTTTTAATGACATATGATGAGAGAAATGAAAAGTCTAAATTGCGTTGCATGTTTTATACAGCAATGGTGGCTGAAATTAAATATTCTAAGTTATTTTGTCTGTTATTATATTTGAATTGTAGTGTGTTATAGGATACAGAAGCTTTCATCCATATCTTCTATTTGTTGTTTTTGACAAGAACCTATATTCCTACTGCCCACCAATCCTGAATTGAAAGAGGAACAGGGTGGCTCATACCAGAGCCAAGTAATAACCCTTTGATAACACAAAAAAAGACGTGGAGAAAAAAATGATAGAAGAGAGCTCAGATGGTTTTGGCACACACAAGAAAGATTGGTGCATGCATCAAATGTGTGGAGGAAGGATTAGAGCTATTTAATCTGTTTTTATGTGGCTTTATAGGTGACAGAGTGTTTTGGAATGAACTTTTTTATTAGAACTGTATTATGCTGCTATGTAAAGATGATAGCTTTGGAGCTATTGACTTTTTTATTCTTTGACATATGTCCCTTTTCTTTTTTATAGACTCAAGGAATGAGAGCAGGAGTGGTTCCCTATAGGAGTACATTTTCTGCCTTGAGAAGAATAGCTCACGAGGAGGGGATTCGGGGTCTATACAGGTTTTCTATCCCTGTTCATTAGAGTTTGATGACTTCTTCTGTTTTCTGAAAAAGTTGCTCTTACTACTTCTGAATTGGGAAATTATTCATTGATGTTGATATTTTTGTGATGAACAGTGGTCTTGTGCCTGCATTAGCTGGTATCAGTCATGTTGCTATTCAGTTTCCCACATATGAGAAGATCAAATCCTATTTAGCTGAGAAAGGTTAACAATCTGCATGCTTCAAGTTGTATATATTTTGTTGAAAATATTTTAACTGAATCGGGTCTTTCAGATAACACTACAATGGATAAACTCGGTGCACGAGATGTTGCTGTTGCCTCGTCAGTTTCCAAAATATTTGCATCCACATTGACTTACCCACATGAGGTATGATGAATGAATGTCCACAACTCATTTTGGTTGGAATCTTTTATATATATATATATATATATATAAGATCTGAATTAGGTTTTGTTGCACTTTCAATGTGAAAATGAAAGGAATCAGTATCATGTTTTGATTGCCATAACCTAGGTTTAAAAGCTGTACTTGTATAAGTGTTGTTATCATTGGTGCTGTTTAATTATGCAAGCTGGTGAAAATAACAAGGTTATATTTTCTTCTTGCACAATAAAGGTGGTACGCTCAAGGCTTCAGGAACAGGGACATCACTCCGAGAAACGTTATTCTGGTGTGGCTGATTGCATTAGGAAAGTATTTCAGCAAGAAGGCATTGCTGGATTCTACCGTGGGTGTGCAACAAATCTTATCAGGACCACACCTGCAGCTGTTATCACATTCACTAGCTTTGAGATGATTCACCGGTTTCTTGTCAATCTTTTCCCTCCTGATCCACATCCTCATACATTGTGAGGGTGCATCATGCTCGGTCAGAGGTATAACACAGTCTCCTGGCAGCAATACATATTCTTGGTAGTGATACAGTTTCACAGTTGTTTGTGTAGCGTATTCTTCTGGTAGCTTTTACCAACATTCATTCAACCCTCGCCTCCTCATCCATCATCCTGTATGATCCAAGCGTCGCGGGGAAGGTGTGGACATGTTATACTGACAGTGATAATGATGAAAAATGGTACATTTGTGAGCATAAATTAATACAATACATTCTTAAAGGATAGGTTAATAAACAACTATTTATCTTTGTTTTACCACGTTCCTATCTTGTTCATCATTCTATTGTTTTATTCTAACTCTCAGATTAAAGAAAGCCATGTTTAATACAATGTAGATGGTTGCTGGAAAGGTTGATTGGGTTGTGCAATAAAAAAAATCAGACATAAATTAGTTTTCCATTTAGGACTTGAAAATGTAGTAAGATTGTCATTATGATTTATATTAATGCGATAAAGACAATTATGTTACGACTTATGACTTTAAAATATGGGCCTATCTATATTCAGCCCAAAGTGCCAGCATAGACTGACCCAATTCTTGCTAGTCTCTGTCTGACCATAAATTGCCAAGTCATACTCATGGATCCCCTTCCAATTTTGTACTTAATTTGTTGCCTTGTGGGCTATTAATTGGATAGTAGATTCAAGCTTAGCTTCCCAATGTTTCAAACGTTCCTTTCTGTACACTCATACGTTTTTGCTTTGTGTGCAAGTAGCAAAGATAAGGGAGGGTGGTGGGTGGGATAGGGATTTTTCTGATGGAAACAACATACTTGTAATCTGTTACGATTTCACAAACGAAACCATCGCTCAAGTGTATTTTTGGTTAATATTAGTCATATGTACGACAAAGAAAATGTACGACGAAAAATGAATTGGCTTCAAATAATTTTGAGCTCATATCTTGTCAAATAACCTTGACCAAAATTTCTCTAATCGCTCAAAAAGTAGTGCTGATTAATTGATGACTAATTATTGAATACTTTTAATGCTTCCCGCAAATATTGTTATTCAGATTAAAAATGGGTAATCGTAAACATATTATTATAGTAAGGATCATTATGTTGTTAAAAATATACATACCCCACTCGAAAACTTTAGGATTATGACAATGGGGTGCTTGATTAGAAAAATGCTCTTACATCTCCATCCCAATGCCAGTTAAGTGTAGTAATAAAGGAGAAAGTCGGCAGAATTTGACACCTCATTAGTTTTATATATAAAGGGAATCCAATGAGCTTCTTCATCTTTACATCTTTACATGAGAAGAAACTATGACAACTTTGAGGCCCGCCCCATATGCCTTCCTTGACATTCTTTCTTCTTATTTTTGGTATTAGACAAACAAATCCTTTTTTATAGATTGGAAATGGGGTTAACAGTTCATAAACATTACATAAAACACATGGCTTTATATCAAAAGAAACATTCCCCAAATCCCAAGTCGAAGAAGTACAAAAATAAATCAGAAACCTAGCTGCTAGGCTATAGGACATTGATTATTTCATATTCCTCTTGTTCAATGCTCTAAACCTTTTTTTTTTTTTTCAATTTTAGTACTATTTCTTTTCTCTGGTCTGTGGGGTGTATGTGGAGTAGGTTTGGCAACCTTTTGAGTAATGGAAATAGAAAAAAAAAAAAAATCTCCTTAAAATGTAGCCTTTTTGACATTTTTGTATTATTGGTGCTGAAATATCAGCAGAAGAAAAAAAAAATGCAGCAAGTACTGCAATTACAGCATAATTTAGAGGGCATATGGGGAGGGAAAGGAAGGGAATGATAGGACAAAAGGACTGCCCTTTGGCCTTTCACTCTCTCATCATACTCATGGATCAAAAGTATAATAAAGTTAGGCATTAAAAAGATAGAGGAGAGGAGTGCATTGCTTTCATGATTTTTTTTTTTTTGAGACTGCTTGGTTGCCCCACCCCCCACAATAAAGAAGGGACAACCTGTGAATGTGATAATCTTTCTGCTCTTTATTTTAATTCTTTTTCTTCACTATGCTTTTCACTTGTTTCGATTGATTAAGGTAATTAACACCAAAACATTCTAACAACAACCCACTTCTTTAAAAAAAAACTATAAAAATTTAAGGCCTTTAATGAAGAACCTAAAACTATACCACCAACTGGCTAGTTAGGCCTGTTAACAAACTTTGCCTTTTCTTGGAAATAAAGTCTTTAATTTCTTTTCAATTCACCCAACTTATATATGTTTATCTATTACTAGCTTACTGCTGCTGGCTGGAGTTTTACAACTGTTTAGTATTTTTAAGTGTAATTAGACATTAGGGTTGGCATTTGCTTTCCAGATGGATTTCCGGATCCAAAATTTTCCTTCAAAACACTTTTTTTTTAACATATATATATCCTTGCCACCCAACAACAACAATTATTCTCATGATGATGGATGATAAACTTTAACTTTTCCAAGATAAAGGGGGACTATATTTATTCTTTACTATGTCGATGGACATTATAATCTTTGATGAAATAATGGGGAATTCCCTAAAGTTTACTCTTCAAAAGTAACTGTTATTGTTTTTTTTTTTGCCAAGGGATGAAGATTGAAGAAACCCTAATATATATATGCAAGAAGGAAATTAAGAATTCCAAATCCCACACCTTTTTTTTTTTTTGTTTTCTTGCGGAAGATGATGATCAAGGAAAAAGGAAAATCTTTCAGTTGAAATGGCATTGGCATTGCAATCTTTATCCCAAAGCAGAGACATTCATGTGATGATATTATAAGGGACCAAATTAATTAAATCATGTTTTCATTAATAACAGATGCAATCTAACTTGTCGAAAGGTCCACTAGTTGACTAATGTATCTATATATGCATGTTAGGTTCTATTGACCAAACTTCAATAAATAATTTCATGCCATCAAACTGTAGGCCAAGTAGTAACTTATTACCCCCACTAATTCCATGTTTCAAATTCATAATCCAACTTGGAATTTCTTGCTTTTCTGGGTCATAGTAACTCATAATTCTTGCCCTGATGCCCTCAAATAATAAAAATCTCTGCTTCTCTAGTTCATTGTGAAATGAGAATATAAATCAACAAGGACTTTGGGATTCTGAAAATTTTGATCCTCACCCAATGAAAGCAACTTTTAAGTTAAAACGACTATTAATCAGAAACAAATTAACAAGGGGGAAAAGGAAACATGGGGTAGTGACTAGTGGGTGGCAGTTTAGGATATTTGAGAGAGGATAAGGGAATTGGGAGGGGTGACGCATGTGGGTGCATTATATGATGTGGCTTCCCATCTCTCACACAGCATGAACCCTGCACGATCCTGCACCAGAAAGTGAAGCCCACCTTGCTTTCTAATCCATGAATATAATCATGCCTTTAGTTGCCACCATCACCATTGTTGGGGTTCACTTAACATGTGAAATTTGGATTTTGGAGGTGTTTAATTTAAAGAGAAATTAATAAAGGCATTCATTCACCCTCAAATCATATATATAGCTTCAGCCTTACTAATATATTAACTGTAAAGCTTATCACCATTTTTCTTGCTCAAATTAGTACTGTAATTATTAAACTACACCTTTTGGTGTTTATATAATTAGGAATCATTAATCATTTCTTTAATTTGCATCATTAGAATATTAATACTACTTGCTTTGGGAATTGCATAATTAAATCTCACATATAATAATACTATGATTTGTCCTAAATAATTTGACTCCGGTTCACTCAGAAACAGAAATACAGAATGTCTCTATTTTTTCCACATATTATTTGAGTCTTAAGGCATGATGAACCTTTTCTTTCCTCCTTGTAGTGGATGCACATTAATGGTACTGTTTCCAAGCCACTAAAGAACAGTGTTCAGAGATTTGAATTATGGAAATTTTGCTTCAGTTTTATGCAATCCCAGCTATAGAATATTCCATTTTGGCTGAAATGAAAACATGGAGACCCCCCCATTGGCATTATTCCTTGACTGTAGCTTATTGTCTGACATTTTTTAGTAAGCTTTTTTCCTTCACTTCAGGTTGACACTTGAGAACTTGCCATTGCTAATATAGGACTTATTCCCCTTAAACAAGGTCTTGGGTTCGAGTCTTGTGAATGGAGAAGACCATTGTTAGGAGAGATTTACCCCATAATGGGCCAATTCGGCTCGAACAATGCTAACTTGTAAATATACCAAAAAAATACTAATATAGGACCGACTAATTAATTCTTATTCCTTAATAGCATTGTTATTTCAGAATTCAGATTTCTGTTGGATAAATTTTGAATTTACGGGAATAATAGTGTTCTACATTATTTTTAAAACTTTTTCTAGCAAGAAAGGTTGATTTTATTCATAATTTTAACTTTGATATATTTAAACCGTCCCTGGTGTATACTGTATAGTATACGCAGCCCGAGTCAATTGGAACTTGGGAGTATTGCACGCGCTCAAAGCTGCGGCTGGGCCTTTGATGGACTGAATTTAGGTGACAAGCAGTAAAAGCGCTAAGCTTTAACACGTGGCAAGAGAATAAAGTGCTAACATGTTAAGCCTGTTTGAAACAGCCATCAGCAGAATGCCACGTAGCTATCTTGTACTTAAGTATGCTAGAAGGAGACGCCTAATTGGCCTGTCTTTAGACAAAGGCTAATATGCATGTCACCTAAGCAAGGCTCGATCCTTACCAGTAATAAACAATAAATGCCTGCCGAGTAGGAATAGTCCGTGAAGTGGGACCCGAAAAGGCCGCGCTACGTGGGCCTCGCTCGTTTCCGGACCTATTCGGTTTGGTACCAAACCAGGTATTTGAATTTTTTGAACGTTGAAGCCCTTTGGTAGCTTTCTGCTGCTCCTACTATTTTATCGTTTTTTTTTCTATGTAAATGGGCCATTTTTTTTTTCTTCCCTGTCTGTTTCTTCCTTTTCATTAATTTGTCCATTAAAAAATAGTTCAATTCAATGGATATTTTTTCAAAATTATATAGTTTCAATTTTCAAATTCTATGGCAGTTATTCGTCTACCTAAAATAGTTGACACGGCTTAAAGTTTTTCATTTTTGCCCCCTTTCTGAATTCTGATGGAATTTTAATTATTACATATACTAAGAAAAAGTTTGTCCTGTATGGTAATTATCTAAAGGACTTCCCTAGCAAGTAGCAACTGCTGCAACTACAAAAAATTTATGTCATTGCTCATTCTTTTTATATGCTTTCATTTCATGAGAGCATCCATGTTAATTAGTAAGAGAGTTTAAATTTGTGAACATATTTATGGGTTTATATATAATACAGTTTAGCAGATTGCACAAACGGATCTTGAAGGGTGACATGTGTCCCCTATGGACTAGATTGAAATATTTAAAATTTAATTAATTCAGAAAATGTACATGTGTCAACTCCACAACCTACTTGTAGAATCCAAAATTTACACTGTCAGTGTATCAAATAATTACCCTATATTATAGGGTTTTCTAATATCTCAACTACTGACTGTGATATCGGAGAGGGGAGTTATCAAAAATAGCCAGCTATAGAAACTAGTTATAGTGACCTTTTAAACAGAAAAGGAAATGGTTGAAATGAGAAATAGAACTTGAAACTCCATAAAAATGGAAATAGTTAAATGCATGCTGTCATAAAAAGAAAAAGAAAAAAAAATCTACTTAAATGCATGTGGGTGTGGGGTTTGTATGACTGCTTTTCTAAATCATTCCTTCAAGAGTTTGCTACCTTCTCCTAGCAAAAAAGGGTATACGAAATTTCTAGTAATGGTAAAATCAACCTATAAATTAAAGTAATATCCAACCAACATTAGCATAATTCAATTTCAACCTCATTAGACTTCATTCAATTCCCACATAGACAAAAGATGACGGGCAAAGCAAACACAGCTAAATCCAAGAAGAAGAGATAAGTTTTTGTCAACTTTTCCTTTACTTAGGCCTCAAGATCATTGCGTTCAATCCAACATATAGTGGCATTTGGTTAAATGCTTTCATTATTTATCATTATTACCTCCTAATATATAAAGTCCTAAGATCGATGACACAAAGTTTATTTGGTAACTGTTTTCAACAACCATTTCCATCACGAAAGCTGCTTGTTGCCTACCAATCGCCCAAGGGGGTGGGCCATTTTTCACGTAACTTATTGGATTTTTTATTAGGCAATTTTTTTTTTAATTAATGTTTTTGCTTTCAAACTTTTTAACTAGTGCAAGCCACATTGTAGGTATATGCAAAAAGAAGATTTATGTGGCAAAATGCTACTTATTTTCGTGGCTTTCAAACTTAACCAAGATAACATGGCTAAAGCCAATGCTTTTAACTAACTACTAGTTGGTTTTATTTGTAAAACAATCCGTTGGTAATTTTGGTTTTGATTTTTTTTAAATATTAGCTACCCATTCTTTTACGATTTTAAAGAAATTGAACATACTATCCTATTCATGTGAAAAAAAAATACTAATTAGGTTGTTAAATGTTAATTTTCGAATTAATAATGATCATAATAATTCCATCAATTTCAAAGTTATGTTTAAAAGTGAACCAAGACATAGGCAATTAAATTAAACATAATTAGGCTAATCTAAAACATGATGAGGCTAGAGCAAGTTAGGTGATTGGTCGATTTTAGTTGATAGCAATTTGAGCTTTGCAACAAAGACTTGATTTTGTCAGTAAGAGAAGAAGAACCCGAACTGAATGAGGTTCAAAATACGCTATGATTTGTTGAGATAAACATGTACTATATAGCAATATTTTGAAATTGAGACATTCTTAATTTTGAAAATGAGAGATTAGAAAGGATGACGACCCCACTAATTCAATCACATAATTTTGAAAACTTTTGCCAAAAATATTGTTATGTAAAGGGAATTAGTGGCCATATCTGCAAGTTGAACCAATTTGTTATATGATGTTCATCACCTGCTTAATACATTGATCAATCAAAGGAAGCGGACAAAAACTACCAATATCCAACCAAATCGTGAATGTTTAAATTGTTTTTCTAAAACTGGGTTGGAGGGATTTTCTTTTTAAAACAATAGAATATATCAATATAGTTAGTAAACAAAATTAACGGCAAAAGAGGGAAAAGGAAAAAAATAAAAGTGGGAAGATTCAGTCCACAATATGGGCTCAAATGCTGCAGCATGTGGAAGAATATAGGAACATCATCGACCAAACTTGTTATTTTTCCAGCTGTATATACATGTATAATTCCTTGCTGACGAGTGACCACTGTCCTTATTTGTATTCCATTTTTTGCTTTTTGTTTTGGCATTTTGGGTTCTTGGGATGGGAGGAAATGGGGTGAAAATGGGTTGCTCCTCTCTTTTGTTTTTCTTTTATAGAAGAAAATATTGAAATGGGTTGCTTTGAAGAACTTCATGGTAGATTTATCATTTATATACAAATTTCTTTTTTGCATTGCATTGAATTTTAGGACAAAATAGTTTCGCCTACCTAATTAATTGAATATGTACTTAATTAAACCAAACAATGAACAAATATTTATTGAAATTTCTTCAATTAACAAAAACTTAGAAATTTCTATGGTCATCAATTTTTGTAGCTATTTTCCATATAGAAAAATTAGGAAACCTTAATTAAATAAATTTTTGCACAATGAATCATAGCTTTCACATGGATGGCTTTACTCGGTCTTAATCTTGGAAGTGAAAGACTAACCTTTTAAAGATGTTGTTGGGCCACTTGGCCTAATCCAAACCAAAACACAAACAAACTTCCCGTTCCCGCGATTTGAAAAAATTTAATTAGAACCTTAATCAAACTCGTCATTATCTTAATAATAATAATGATCTGAATGCCACGCGCCAAGGGAGCACCTGAACACCGCCATCCATCGTAAAGTAGTAGAAAAGTATAATTATTCAACAAAAGGAAGAATTCGCCTAAGGCGGGAGGATCGGAGTCAGGTTCGGAAGGAGGTTTGGAGTAATAGTAGCTGCAGGGGAAAAAAGAAAAAGAGGAGGATTCAAAAGGAAGAGTGAAGACTCAAGAGTATAAAGCAGACTTAGCTTTCTTTTCTATTTCTACTAAACTTTGTGTAGAGATAGACAAAAGAAAAGAAAAGGCAATATGGAGAATGTGATTGTGTTGTAGAAGTTCTGTTAATATCAAAAAGAAATTTCAACTTCCCCACACAAAAAAATATCAGAGGTGAAGAAAAAAAAAAGAAAGAAATTATAACTCACCAAACTTTGCCTTTTCTCCTTCTTCTCTTTCTATATATCGTTTGCTCTGCTATTTTTCTTCCCTGTTTGATCTCTCAATTGAGAAATTTCATTTTTTTATCTCATCTGGGATAATTTGGAGTTTTGATGGTGGAGTTGTGAGATTCTTTCTAATTTTTGTTGGAATAATTTGTGGAAGAGAAAATGGCGGCAGAGGCAGCGTTGTCGTTTTCAGTTGCTTCAGTTGTAGAAGATGTACTGCAACAGCATGGCTTTCGCTCTAAAGATCTTGATTTGGAGTCTAGGAAAGCTGAGGAAGCTGGTACTTTTTTTTGCTTATTTCTTTTTTCTTTTATCAATTTTAATAAGATTTTTTTTCTTAGTCACAATTGTCCAATTCAATGGAATTTGCAAATTTTTCTGTATTTTCTTCTAGTTTCCTCCCTGATCCACCGTGCATTTTTTTTACATGTTTATTAGGGAAAAGAAATCATTTATTTGGTTTAAGTATTTACAGTTTTCTTGAAATTTAGATTATGAATTGTGATGAAATAAAAGATAAATGAGATAATTTAATTGCAAAAGCTAAGGAGAGAAAAGAAGCTGAATTTAATGATCTCTGATATGGTAGCATCAAGGAGATATGAAGCAGCTGGATGGCTAAGGAAAATGGTTGGAGTAGTGGCGGCTAAAGATTTGCCAGCAGAGCCATCAGAGGAAGAATTTAGACTTGGTTTGAGAAGTGGAATAATTCTCTGCAATGTCCTCAATAAAGTTCAACCTGGAGCTGTGGCAAAGGTGAAGTGAAATTTTTTCTTCATTTAAATATAATTTCCTTCTTAATTACAGTTAACTTCATTGGCTGATTGGTTTTGGTTTGGTTTTTAGGTGGTGGAAAGTCCATGTGATGCTACTCTCATACCAGATGGAGCTGCATTGTCAGCATTTCAGTACTTTGAAAATGTGAGGAATTTCTTGGTAGCAGGGCAAGAATTGGGACTTCCTACTTTTGAGGCGTCTGATCTAGAACAAGTATGTTTCCGATGATTTTGTTTTCCATTCTATTTTTATGTTTCAAAACAAAGTAATTTATTGTTTATAATTTGCCTGAAATTGTTAGGGAGGAAAATCTGCAAGAGTTGTCAATTGTGTTTTGGCACTGAAGTCCTACAGTGAGTGGAAACTCGCAGGCGGAAATGGAGTGTGGAAATTTGGTGGGAATGTAAAACCTGCCACAACCACATTGGGGAAGGCATTTGTAAGAAAAAATTCAGAGCCTTTCATGAATTCCTTGCAAAGAACATCATCTATGAATGAGAAATTATTAAATGGTCACTCCCAAGAAGTTGATCCTAATAAAATGGTTGGTAAGCTTTAATTGTTTAGAAGTATTCACAGTTTATATTCTACTTGAACAATTGGAATGAATTCTGTAAGGTTTCTCATTGTATAAGCAGGCCAGTTCTGGTTCGTTAAGTATGTTGGTTCGTGCCATTCTAACAGATAAAAAGCCTGAAGAAGTTCCCATGGTAAGTTTTTATTTTTAATTATTATATCAACTTGATAATTACTTAGATTATTCTTCTGCTATTTCTGCTACTTATTTGGGGGTCATCTTTGGTTGTTAATAGCTGGTTGAGTCTGTGCTCAGTAAAGTTGTAGAGGAGTTTGAGCATCGGATTGCAAGCCAATATGAAGCGGTATGTTAGTCTTCATTGTGAAGCTTGTGCTTTAAAAATTTTAGGAGAGTAACAGTCTGTTTGCTATGAAATTATTGATCTTAAGTCAATTTTCGTTTATTGTTAATTTTTGTCCACATTGAAGATGAAAACAATTTCAAATGGCATCACTGCGACTCATCATAACAAGTCTATACTGAAACCAGTGCCAGGGGATAAGAAGGTATGTAGTGATCCTTACTACACAGGTCACTAGAGGACTTTTCTTTGATTTCTTAAGGATGTAGTTCGAGTTTCTGAACTTTTCTGTCCTGTAATTGTAATGATTTAGCTGGAGGAAAAGAACATGAAAGTGCTGAAAAAAGAAGATTGCTTTACTAAAAACCTCATTGACGATGAGGAATTAAAAAGTCGACATCAAAAACAGCAAATGATCTTTGATCAACAACAAAGAGACATTGAGGTGGAGCTAATTGTGTTGTATCTTCTGTATCCTTGTCAGTTTAAGTACTTAACTAAAGCACTTATATATATTATGAATCATTTGCAGGAATTAAAGCATAATATTAATGCCACCAAAGCTGGCATGCAATTCATACAAATGAAATTTCATGAAGAATTCAACAATCTTGGTACATTGATTATGCTTTATTTATAAATATTCAGTTGTATTTTCTTGTTATTTTATGGAGGCACTAAGTAGGGTATTTGCCTCTAATTTTAATCAATGCAATTTTTTTTACAGGTGTGCATATTCATGGTCTAGCTCATGCTGCTTCTGGTTACCATAGGGTTCTAGAAGAAAATCGCAAGCTATACAATCAAGTGCAAGATCTTAAAGGTTAGTTATACTTGCCTTTTCCATATCTATATATCATGTTTGTCCTGTATTTGTCCTCCAATTGATTTGGAAACGTTATATACTTTATCTGACCAGGAAGTATCCGTGTATACTGCCGTGTGAGACCATTCTTGTCTGGACAATCAAACTACTTGAGCACTGTGGATAATATAGAAGAAGGAAACATCACCATCAACACCCCATCAAAGTATGGTAAAGGACGCAAGTCCTTTAACTTCAACAAAGTCTTTGGGCCATCTGCAACTCAAGGTTGCTTCCTTAAGAGTTCAATTGCTTATTGATGATGTTTTGCAATAATAGCATTCTTAATTGTATCTTATTGTATTGCAGCGGAGGTTTTCTCTGATATGCAGCCACTGATTCGTTCTGTTCTTGATGGATACAATGTGTGCATATTTGCATATGGCCAGACAGGATCAGGAAAAACTTACACTATGGTAAGATATGGTTTGCTTATTTACTTAAAGCATGACACACATACATTACTACTTCTTGAATGAAATATACCTTTTGTTTCAACTTATTATGGGTTTATTTGTTTTACATTTCCAGAGTGGACCTAAAGACCTGACAGAGAAGAGTCAAGGTGTTAACTATAGGGCACTAGGTGATTTGTTTCTTCTAGCAGAACAAAGAAAGGATACCTTCCGCTATGATGTTGCTGTTCAGATGATCGAAATCTATAATGAGCAAGTCAGAGATCTTCTTGTTACAGATGGAAGTAACAAAAGATATCCTTTTTCTGATTCATTTTGTTTTATTTCCCACAAGGTTATAAAATTAGATCATGTTTTTCAGTTAGAATCTATGCAAAATTGTTCTGATAGATTGGTAAAGTCAGAAAAAGTTTTGAATGTTTGAATATGAAAATTACTTCATATTAAGTCTCTTACTTCCATATAGGTCAGTTTTTTCTCAAGGTTTATCCTTAATCTATTAATACATTAGAGATCCGAAACAGTTCTCAGACAGGTCTCAATGTACCAGATGCAAACCTTGTGCCTGTTTCATCAACGCCTGATGTTATTGATTTGATGAACCTAGGACAAAAGAATCGTGCAGTTGGTGCAACAGCACTAAATGACCGTAGTAGCCGCTCTCACAGGTAATGTCATTATGTTTCTACTGCTTGATTTTGAAATGTTTCTTCTTTTTTATGCTAAATTTTATTTTTGTCACTTTGCAGTTGCTTGACCGTCCATGTTCAAGGAAGAGATTTAACATCTGGAACAACTCTTCGTGGCTGCATGCATCTTGTTGATCTTGCAGGAAGTGAGAGAGTAGACAAGTCTGAGGTAACAGGAGATAGACTAAAAGAGGCACAACACATAAATAAATCTCTCTCTGCTTTAGGAGATGTGATTGCTTCCCTTGCCCACAAGAATCCACACGTTCCTTACAGAAACAGCAAACTCACTCAACTTCTTCAAGATTCACTGGGTAAAGTCTAAACTATCATAGTTTACTGCACTCAATTTTTCTTACAAAAGTTTTAACTAGGCTGGAAATGAATTTTCAGGAGGACAAGCAAAGACATTAATGTTTGTTCACATAAGCCCTGAACCTGATGCCATAGGTGAAACAATAAGTACTCTCAAATTTGCGGAGCGTGTGGCTACTGTTGAGCTTGGTGCTGCCCGAGTGAACAAAGACACTACAGATGTTAAAGAACTCAAAGAACAGGTTTATTTCTTGATAACCTCTACATATTGGTTAAGATGGCTATCCTGAGATAGTAGCAAATGTGATTCTCTTCCCTTTAGTAACTTTTTCGAATCAAATTTCAGATTGCTACCCTTAAGGCAGCATTGGCACGGAAAGAGGCAGAAACGGAGCAAAGTCATCATTCTGTATCTGGCAGCTCTGAAAAATACCGAACAAAGGCTGGTGACTTATCACCTTTCAATCCCAATAATCGGGTTGGAGATGCGTTGGGAGCCAGACAACCTATGGGAGATGTTGGTAACATTGAGGTAGGTAGTTACTGCTATGAACATTCCAACTAGTTTGAGACTTTGATTTCATTGAACTCTGAATTCAAATCTGAGGGTCATGTGCATCTAGTGATTGAGACTGTGGTAGTGATAATGGCCTTAACACTAATTGGAATTTCCAATTCTTACATTTCACTTCTCTTTTTCTCCATTAAAGTTGGTTCAGTGGGGAGCAATTCTCCATCAATGATTTTCTTCAACAATTTCTTATTTGTGCTTGCTTTAGAAAGCTCCACCAACATGCATACACCCACACAAATGTACTCTGTATACTACCTAGAGTTCAAATCTGAATACTGGTTTTGCAGGTGTGCACCAACTCCACAATGAGGCAAAAGAGGCAGCAGAGCTTTGATCTTGATGAGCTATTAGCAAATTCACCTCCCTGGCCTCCGGTTATCAGTCCTAGCCAAAACTTTAGGGACGATGACAAAGAGTTAGGCTCGGGTGAGTGGGTGGATAAGGTTATGGTGAACAAGCAAGATGCCATAAACAGAGTAGGAAACCCCCTAGGATGTTGGGAGGCTGAAAATGGGAATTTATCTGACGTCTTTTACCAGAAATATCTCCAAGATTCTTCCAAGATTTACCCAGATCAATCCTATAATATGTTCATGGGGGGTAACAGGTTCAACATGGCTGGTGGTGATGACATGGATGATCTTGATGCTGCTACCAGTGACTCATCTGAGCCTGATTTGCTCTGGCAATTTAATCAGTCCAAACTTAGCAGCATAACCAATGGGATTGAGTCAAAACCCAAGAAACCTACTTCAAAATCAGCAAGAAACCCAGAACTAAGGTAAAGTCATAGATACTTTCAAGTTTCAATGTTGTTAACAATCATTCTAAGATTTTTTTTTTTTTTGGTTACTAAAGAATTGTTTATTTCTTGCAGCAAAAATGTAAATTATATGGCAGGGCCCTCACCATCTAGGAAACTAGCAAATGGAGTTGGCCAGAATTTGCAACGAAATGGGAGGCAGCCACCTCCTGCTGATGGGAAACGCAAAGCTGGGAGTAGAAAATAACCAAGTTTATATACCATTATTATAACCACGTTTGTGTGAGATTTCTGATTCTTTATTTTCTTTTATTTTTTCTTTCTTTATATTTTTTAGAACAAAAGAGAAAAGCGAGAGAGAGGTGTTCAATATACAGATTTTTTTTTTTTCTTCTTTCATTGTAATTTTATGGTATAGTTAAATGCAGCAATAATTCCAATTGCTTCTGGTTCTTTAAACAGACAGAAACAAGTTTGTGTAAATGCGTCCTACCTGTTTGGTTTTGTGACGACTTTTTCCTGTGAGTAAATACTGTGTTTTCCACTTTGTTAAGGTCTTATTGCAATGGCCCTGCAATTACTATTCCAGCATATATCTATCTCCTTCTTAGAAAGAAAATAATTGCTCGAGGAGAGAAGAAATTAAAGTGTTCTAACTTTTTATATAACAAATTAAGATCTGATATATATATATGACAACAGGAAATAAAAATTACAACAAAAGTCTGGAATGTAAAAGTCTTTAAAAAAACAGCAAAAGACAAACAGACAATAAAGTAAAGTATTCCACATTTCCCACTTTCATCCTGCTTGCAACTTCTAGACTTGAAGAACTAAACCGGTGCCGAGGCTGTTCTTCTCAGATTTTTCTGGCCCTTGCCTGAGCTTGAAGCACTTGTGGAAAACTGAATAATGAAACAAGAGAAAACATCAATTATGCACTCCATATCTGTTATGTTTATAAATAAGAAATCTGCATAAATTACGCTTTCCCCTGTACTGTAGTATTTACAAGAGCTGACTTCAAAATATGCTTAAGAAACAGAGGACATTGATTTGAAACTTTGAAATGAAGTAATTAAAAGTAAACGCATTGAAAAACAGAGACCTCTTACTCCACATATTGAGAATGCTTTGTTTCTACTATTCAGTCACAATTTAGCAAGGTGAACTATTTAGTTTAACATGGTTGTGGCTAGAGATTTTGGTCACATTCTAAAACAGAACCCACATAGATGAATGCAAAAGCAAAATGGGAATTTTAATTACCTGAATGAACTTCCAGAGATTTGCATTCTGCTTCCTCAGTTCCTGCCCCTCTGACTCTAGCTGTAGCATGTAAGCCTGAAGAAACATTGATTGAGATTTTAGACAGCAAGAGAATTGTTCAAGACTATGGGATGCAACTAGGGAATTTACAAGAACTTTACAAGCTGAAATTGCTAAGATGTACACAGAATTGGGGACTAAAGCTTTAAAAAGTATTTTTGTAAGGAAAAAAATCTACAGTTAAGCCAATGAGAAACTATAACTAATTCTGTATGTGTTGATAGAACAAAGCAACTAAGGAGAAACATGAGAAATCAAGGGAGAGGCATAGAAGAACTAAGGGGAGAAAAAACGAAATTACCTTCTTTTGGTCATGTGAACGACGAGCAGCCTCTCTGTTTTTGATCTTTCTCAAATGAGCAGCTTCAGGACAATACTGTTTATATCTCCTTCTTCTACCAGATTGCTTGACATTTTGTTGAACCCTTGGGTTAGCCTCCATTACTTGACCATTATTAACCTGAGGCTGAACCGGCTGCTGCATGATACTGCCATCACATCCTCCATTAGTAACAACTTGATCGTGACCACTATTTCCCTCATTTAGCAATTGATTCAGTTCATTGAAATCAATGCATTGATTAACATAATGATTATTGGGATTGTAGTCCATGGACTCAGGAGGAAAGAATGCCCTTTCAAAAGCTTCGGCATCGTCTAAAAGCTTATTAAGATCAAACCCTTGGATGTTTTGTACAAAAGGCTTGTCATGATCATTATCCTTTTCATTCTTGGTTTGGCCCATAGTGTTTAATTCTTGATCAAACAAATTGATGAAACAGAAGGTGAAGTGATAGAGAGTGTGTTGTTATATTATTATATATATATGCCTAAAACTTGAAGCCTTGAACTTAAAAAGAATGGGAAAGGTGAAGCAGCAAAGAGGAAGTACTTAAAACACATTTCTTGCATGTAATGTTGGCATATATTGCTTTTTCAAGTTCATATGAATGATAAGGCCAATGCTATGGGAGATTTCTAGTCGTAGAGCCCTAACATGGCTTCCGTTGTGAACAACTGGATAAAAGTCCTTTATTGTCAGATTATAATGCTTTAAAATAATAGAAAAAATTAAAAAAAAAAAGGGATTCCTCCGTAGTTTGTACTCAGTTGAGGGAAACTGGGTGTGTAAGGCATGCGTGGATGAAGGATTATGATGAACATTCAATAAAAACCGAGCTTTTGATTTTTGTGGGCTTTGATTACTGATAAATTTTAAATGAGCCCAAGTTGGTTTGGTCTGGAAGTCCAGCTGACTTGGGCCAAACATTTTCAGTATCATTCCATCACTTGTAATATAGCTATTTTGAATTGAATTCTTTTATTTTTCATTGGTTTTCGCTATAATTTTAAGGCAAACTCAAATTATAAAGTTGAATTATGCATTAAAAAAAAAAAAGTTATAGTAGGACGTAGCAACAGAGGACCACATTTTGTGAGTCAGGGCCGGGTTGGGAGATGCCGAGCTTGTGGCCCGGCACCAATCGCTGATGTGGCCTGTAATCCCCACCATTTTTGTGGACTACATTTTAAATACCTAGCATACGAATGAAAATCTTCTATTCCAATTTTGGTGCCCCACTTGTGTCCAATCCATCAAATAATGACACGTGTCCATTTTCAGTTTTTAATATTATTCTTTGCGTAATTAAATTAAATTTTATATTTTCATTCTAAAACCCTATGGGGAATGTATTAAAATTTATGACTAATCCTTATATATAATTATTTATTGTTAATTTGGGGCTAAATCTGGTGTTTATGTGGGTTTTTTATTTTATTTTCTTGTATAAATATTACTTGTTAAAACATAAAAACAAATAAGGTATAACACAGGGACATGTGGCATGATTTGGTGAATGGGGCATGAAGTGGGGCACAAAACTTGGGGCAGGGGATTTCCATCCCCTAGCATACTACTTTTTTCCATCGAACCCTCTCGAACTTTCTCCATACTCCCATTCCACGCTTTTTTTGCAGAAATTTATGTTTGCACTTTGCAATTTGCATTGCATGTGTATAAATTTACACAAAAATAATTTATTAATCAAAAAACGTCAACCTAGCTCTTTTATGTTCTTAACCTTCTCAGATGCCAAAACACAAAGGCCTCTCTTCTTTAAACAAACAATTTTTCTTTGAATCATACTGAAAAACCACAACTCCTCACGCTATTTCTTTGAGTTTCATTCCTCTGTTTCTATGCATTTGCATCAAAAACTTCATTTTCAGGAAAGCTTTTGTGTTTGGTGGTGAAAAATAATGTCAATGGCTGAACCTTGCTATTATTCAGTTCTTGGAATTCGTAAACAAGCTTCTGCTTCTGAGATTCGTGAAGCTTATCGAAGACAGGCTTTGGTACTATATTTATTTTTAAACTTTGTCTCTTGAGTTGAGTCTTCTTTAAATTCGTTTTATTTTTCTTTTTTAAAATCCCATGTAAACAGTGAACTAACTGATTCTCCTTCATTTGTGTTGGGAAAGAAATGGCATCCCGACAGATGGATGAGAACCCCAAAAGTAGCCGGCGAAGCTAAAAAACGGTTTCAGCAGATTCAAGAGGCTTATTCAGGTGAAATTTGTGTGTTTCTTGTTTTGAATCAAATTAAAGATATTTGTAAGATTGGCTATATATATATGTTGTCTTGTCAGAATTATATTTAATAATTAATTGAGCCTGTTTACTGTTGCAGTTTTGTCAGATAAGAGAAAGAGAAAGATTTATGACGCTGGATTGTTAGGTCTACTTGCAGACGATGATGATGAAGTGAGTACTATTTGTTAGTAATTTAGTTTGATTTCAGTTCATTGAAGACATTAGCTCCCACCCAATTTCTTGTTTCCATAATTTTGTACCTAATTTATGGAGTTTTGGAAACAGGGATTTCTCAATTTCATGCAAGAAATGGTTTTGATGATGCAAAATGTGAAATCAAAGGTAATCCACTTCTTTCTAATCATGCAAACTTTTCCTACTAGTACTATATATATTAATCGAAATGAATGAAACCCTAAAGATTATTTTTACATAAGTTTATGGAATGCATAATTAATTATTAAGGGGTTAATTAAGTTTGATAGTAAACTAAAATAATTTTGGTGTTTTCAGGAAGGAAACAGCTTGGAAGAGCTTCAAGGATTATTAATGGATATGATGGCAGAAGATGATGAAAGAAGCAAAATTAATGGTGTATTTGACTGGAAATCCTCTCAATCTCAAACTCAAACTCAAACTCAACCTGCTAGGAAGAGACCACGTTTTGCTCATCCATGTCATCATACTTTTATGTGATTGGTTTCTTTTAGTTTAAACGTTGCAATTCGATTTTGCGCCGATTGAGCCCGTTTGTTTTTCTCCCCTCTACTAATGGCCTCTAAACTCGCCAAATCAAGGTGGAGGATGCATTGCGAAGAAGGCGTTCATTATAATTATGCTGATCTTTTCCACTCGATAATTCCCCCTTCTTGCTGGGGATTTTTTTTTATTATATATATATATATATATATATAAGCGCTGGGGAATGAAATTGTTAATGAAGGAAAACAAGAAAGTCATGAAAAGGCACATGATGAAATTTAATATTTTGATTAATGTAATTTTTTATTAATTAAACACTATTTTATGATGTAGAATTGTAATATATGGATCATCCATTAACTGGATTATGTTAATATTATATATATCATCTTTGAAATTAAAAATTAAAATATGATCAGTGGCAACATCACCTCTCCATTTGATCTGCTATGTGCCATCATCTAATTGAACGATTTACATATTTAAAATACGATATTCTAGCCTTATTACTTTAACAAAAGTAATTAAGAAACTTGAAGAAATGGAGGGGTATAATATATTGGAGTACTGATCGAACTCTCTAGAACTTCTTAATATTCTATTTAAGGGTTGTCGTGGCAGCAGCCACCTACACATGCAGTGTATAAAAAAATTTGAGAATTTCGGTTCATAGACATTTTAATCATGATTTTTTTTTTTTATAAATATACTGTAGTTTTCAATTAACGATGAAAATGGTTGAGCTACATATACCATGAAAAAAAGAAAAAGGCATAGCTAGACAGACATAAGCTTAAGATCAGGGACATAAGTACATATACATTTATGTCTCCTGCAACAAACAAAAGTAAGTACTAAGTAGCCCATGTGCAAATCATCAAAATATATACAGTAGTAATGTATTGAGAATTCATATTCTCTCTAGAAAAATTTGGGTGGATTTGAAATCTTATGGAGAATATGTGAGTACCACAAATTTCATGATCATATCGTCTATTGGTCTCACCATTAATGGTATCAAATTTTAACGATTCTTTTAGAGGGTTCACGTTTGACAGGGACGTAAGGTAGCCTCTAGAACATATATATATATATATATATATATATATATATATATATATACAAAAATTATAGCTTGAGTCGTGTTCAAGGACACTGTCCTAAAGGATAATTTCCGGCTATTAATTAGACTCGGTTATCCCCCAGGATTAAACAAGCTCTTCTCCGAATTTCGGAGGATAACAGGAACCATAAGAAATAATAAAACCCAGCAAGAGGAAGAAAGGAGAGAATTCAGAAAGTAGAAAGAAGCTTTTCTGAATAGGTGTATTGATATGGAATGAGAGAAGGCTATTTATAGGAGAGGAAATGAGGAGTTACAATCTGGTGATTTATGAGGAGACAAGAAATTAAGAACATCAAGTAAAAAACGTTTCAACGATTATAACATTTAAGTTTGAAAACCGTTACAACATTTAAAGGGTGGAAAATGCTTCTTGTATTTTTAAAATGTGGGTATTCGCCTTTTGAAATATTAGGACATATCTCATATATGTCCAACAAGAAGTGAGTTAGGACTAAGAGAAGAGTGAAGAAGACATATCCAAAACTGGATACATCACATTAAAGAGTGCTTAATTTTTTTACGTGCAAAAAAAAAATAATAATAATGTACCCCATAAAGAGGCATATTCAGCATTAGTATTCCTGGATAGAAGTTACAAATTGTGTCAACAAATGAAACTTACCCATGAAACATAAAAATTCGATTAAGATAGAATTACTAAAGGACTAAATAGTATAAAGTAGAAAAATTTGAGGGCCATTTGATAAATAATCCAAATAAGAAATATTTATTGGTTGAGATATTGAAACTTAAAAATTCCCTTTTCAGCCCTTCACGAAACTCATAAATCAAACCCAGCCTTCAGGTCCTTCACGAAAGTCGTAGATCATGCAATAACCTTTAAACCGACACTTGAATGACTTCAATCGGACATAAAATTACATGATATTAGACAGACCGTCAATCGAAACAACCAAATTTCGAATGCATTTTTTT